>JAJSOF020000007.1:156438564-156586064 GCA_025594305.2 Periplaneta americana
AAATGTTATTCATGAGAAGAAGGAGCCATTGCTAGAATGTTTTCAAACCATAATGGAATCTGAAACATCTAACAACACCACAATAAATGAGGCAAGCACGGAACAGTGCACAGTTGAGCAGCGAGATCTGTGAAAATGAAAACCCTAAAAAGCGTCGTAAGGTTGAAGAGATTCAGACAAGGGTTGCGGCAGCCAAGGAAGTGTGTGACCTCATTATCACACAAGCTAACACCCGATTCCAGTTCATAGATAATCTGAACTGTGTCAAGAAAAAATTTGAATGCTACAAAAGCTCATTTCCTGAAAATGACCTAAATGTATGTGTGAAGCTCTTTCCAATGTTCAATAAAGAACAAACTAAAAACGGAACTCACTGTGTTGTATCAGAGACAACAATTCAGAAATATCAGTGACGCAGTCAAGCTCTTGCTCTGAGAACTTGCAGGCCTCATTTTCAGAAGTTGTGACACTACTAAGCATAGCTATCACCATACAAATGACAACTTCCGAACCAGAACGTTGCTTTTCGTGTTTGAAGAGAGTAAAATCCTATCTTAGAAATACGATGAGAGAAGAGAGACTGACCGCATTAGCTAAGTTTTCCATTGTAAAGATTATGTTAAACGACACACCGGATTTTAATAAGAAGATGATTCAAAAGTTTGCAACCTACAAGGCAAGGGGCATGGAACTAATCTTTAAATAAAATAAGTTGCTTGGTTTATTTTTGTATGCAGCCTCCCTTAATTTAATACCCACGAGCCGCCACTGCTCACGGACCAAGGATGCCTATCCTGATATAGGCCTAGCTACTTTATCCGAACCTTGCTTATCAGTGTCTCTCATGATATGAGTAAAAATTTGAATCTTGCGGATAGTACTTATCGAGTAAAACAATGTTAACACTTAGGGGACAGTTATTTTTTCTGAGAAAAGTATTCATTTGGGTCTAATATGGTATTAGAATATTTTGTTGTACCGGTACTATATCCAAGGAATAAACTTTTAACATCTACACAATTCTATTACTTCTAGCATGTGTAAGTGTTTCTTGAATTTTCTCCGTAACGACATTAATGAAATTACCATTGTTGTAGCACTTCCAGAGTGATTATTACGGGTACTCTATATCGATTTGCATGGAATCTCTTTGTCTTGTGACTTGGAAATGATTGATCTTAATTCTTCGTTATGTTTTGCCTCGCCATTTCTTGTCGACTTAAATGTAATGCGGTGTATGAGGGGATATTGTATATCAGGGGTCATCATCTCAGTGCACTATGGTGCAGGCAGTGTTCGCTCTCTAGCTCAGTTCTGTCCCTTACATCCCTACAGTGCAGCAGGAGTTGTAGGGCAGAGGTGAAGGCAGTGGCGTCCTTTCACTTGTTCAACCCTTTTAATCAGTTTCTAATAATTATAATAAAAATAAACACGGAAGAAGCATGTACTTAATTTATTTTAAGAGGAACTGTGTAATAAGTAAATCACCTTTCAGTTTAAGACAGGAAACAAGTTGTATTTTTCCGTTGTGTATTGTAACGGTTTTCAAAGTAGCCTAAATAGTTTTCTTTCATATTAAACTAATTGAGAACTTACAGATCTACAGGGACATCATTTTATTTTTACTAACATTTTTAATATTAACTTGCCTATACCTCTGACTCAACGCCGTTTGCTACCCCTTCCACGACTGGAGTTCGATGATACTGGCGTAATATATAAACAAATCACTTTACTAGGTATAGGAGGGAAGAAAATTAGTTCATCCATTTACGTAAACTAGGAAATATTGCGCTTTTGAGTTTGATCATTTTCATTAGGTTTTTGTTTAATCAAAATACAGTACAGTATTAACAGTACGTGTTTTACTCACGAACTGAGCTGTCCATGTGGCCGTATTCATCATGCAGTGTATATTATACTGTCTACAGCACATTAGCGTACAATATAGAGAATGAAGTTAAATTTAAAAATCACCATAATATGGATATTTAAACACTTTTTTTAATGGTGGCCGTTCATTTCGATGCAGGCTTCAGTTTTAATGTGCATATTATCGCACTACAGTATAGACTATTGTACCTAATCCCAATTACCAGTTTCGTTCTTCATACTAGTAACTCATGTTGAAATAATTTTGTACCTACTCTATAAAAGAGTACCTTACGTACTGTAAATTCAATCTTCACTTCTACCCGATCCGAAAAGATAAAATTACTCAGACATACTAGCTACTGTGCGTCCAAGTGGTTATGTCGTAGGGTCGTAGAAATGGAGGTAATTACGTGACAGTTAATTACTTAACGAGGCCCTTTTATTTAAGTTATTTTAAACAGTTGTATGATGTTACGTAGACTTACAATTCCTAACAGAAATTAATGTTTTCAGAAGAAAGCTAAGACAGCCCAGCCACTACCTGGCGAATAAAAGCTGGTGGGGGAAACCGGGATACGACGAAGGCAAATGGACGACAGTGCCTGTGCAGAAAATGGTTCAATATTGAAAGCTTTTTCGTCACTGGAAAACGCGAACATATTTTTGGAACGTACTGTTTACTATGATCGTAAGGCTACTATATGCGGTCTTGGATCTGTGTGGAGGACGGTGAACTTCATTAGTAGAAGGAGTGGGAGTGAAGTACATTGAAAAACTCAGGTACAATAAAAATTGAAGTAAAAATAAAATGATGTCCCTGTATAATGATTAGACTTCGTTGAATTGCCACACGCAGCATGCAATCAGGTTGCCGATGTACGGTAGTATAGAGGAGGTGAGCGACCGCCCGGTCTCGTAGTATAAACAGTTCATGTTAAGAGATGTGATCGGTCCAAATAGATAGAGCAGCTACAGCTAATGTATACCTATGTAAGCACTTGTTTTTGCATTACTGTGGTTGGAATAGTCAAAGATTAACATTTGTTCAGTCCAGACAAGAATTCAATCAAACATACTACAATGAGAATTCCAAATAATTGTTCCTGGAATACCCTTACCCCCGCAGCCAGTCTTGACCCGTTGGGGAATGTGATTGGATGCTGTTAATTATTATGCAGAACATTTCGGCAAAATAATGGAGGTAATTGATGCATTGGATAGCACAGACAGTTCCGCTGTTGCAGCTGTAAAATCATTGCCTTCTGAACAGCTATTGGAAGATATTCTGTTCATTGATTCTAATTTTAAAATCGTGCCCAAAAGCATCATCCTGTTAGAATCGTCTAAACTACAACTCTCAGAAGCCCTTAATATAGTGGATAAAGTATCACAAACCGTTATCCAAAATAACAATTCACTAATTCCAGAAAAAGTGAAATGTAAGTTGCGAAACATTATTGCTAAAAATTCTGCCTATTCACAAATTCGTATTATAAATGATGTACTATCAGGTCACGAAAGACATCTGAAGTTGGTGTAATAAAAAGTAGTGACTTTCCGTTCTTCAAATATGTACGTATTACATCGTGTGATTGTTGAACGTACATTTTCCCAATATAAAAACTGTTTAAGTGACCATCGGAGGAGGTTACTTTGCAGTCGCTCAAAATGTACGCAACTCTTCACTGCAATGCACATATTCAAGAATGATGTGAGTATCTTACATTAAATTTTAAGAGTTAATATATCTCGCTACAAATTATTGTGTATTTACATGTTTAGACATTTCCTACTTCAATGATCATTCATTATATTTCTTGAATGCAGGATACAGGTTTTATTGTAACCGCAGTGTACTGCTCAGTGTTTACATCAGAGGCATACTCCATCCGTTGCATGCTCCCTTGTCATACAGTCTATACCGCGTGCGCAGTAAACCTTGCGATTCTCGTGGCAATTCCACGAAGTCTAATGATGATATTAAACAAATCAAATCCGTTACTAATATTTAAATCATGTCATCCTATTCCTTTGTTCAAGTGTCGTCAATAAAATAAAATAAATTAACCATTTTTTATCTGACACTATATTACAAAACCAGTTATTTGTTACTATGTATAACATATGAAACATATTACCGTCTCTGTTACAAGACTGAAGTAGGCCTAAATTATTTTATTACAATGTAAATAAAAAATTATAAAAATTATTTCGGCTGATCATTAGCATTGGTTTTCCTGGATTTTTAAGTCACGTTTCAGTTTAAGGCAACAAACTTTTTCGTTATGTATTGCAACGGTTTTGATAGCAAATAGTTTCTTTTCATGTTAAAGTAATTGAGAACATACAGACATATAATGCATTTTCACTGTTACAAAATATTCAACAAATCGAATCCATTACAATAT
This sequence comes from Periplaneta americana, assembly GCA_025594305.2. NCBI lineage: Eukaryota > Metazoa > Arthropoda > Insecta > Blattodea > Blattidae > Periplaneta > Periplaneta americana. The sequence goes on from JAJSOF020000007.1 coordinate 156,442,848, forward strand.
TTAAATCGTATGATCCTTTTCCTCTGTTCGAGTGTCGTCAATAAAATAAAATAAATTATCCATTTTTTAACTGATACTATATGTCACAATACCAATTGTTTGTTATTATATATAACATATGAAACATATTATCTTATCTGTTTCAAGACTGAAGTAGGCCTAAATTACTTTATTAGAATGTAAATAACAAATAATAAAATTATTTTCGCTGATTATTAGCATTGGTTTTCCTGGATTTTTGAATTCGTTTTTCCCTCACTAACTGGTCAATGTTAGGTGTCAATGCTCGTATATAACAAAATCGAAGAAGACATTGTAAATTTATTATGGTCAGAAAGTTGGCTTGGCTCGACACACTGCACACTACTACCTCCTCAGCCAGCGTCTCGGCGCTCCGAACTACTGGGTGTTCAGTTCAAAATGTGTCTTGGCTCGCTATATGCCGTCATGTGGCTAGCTGATGAGCCTAGAGAATTCAATCTTCCTACACTTCCGCAGCTCAGGTGTATAATCTAAGAGGCAGAGAAGTTGGCTAGCAAGTACGGCGTTCATTCTGAAGAGTACATGCCGATACGTACGGTAACGCCGGTAGTGGCAGGAATGTGAACTGTTTGGAAATACGTACTGTCGGGATATGGGGAGAGGGTTAAGACGATTACTTACGTATTTGTTGACATTAACTTCGACGGTCAACATGGACACGGAGCATTTGATTTGTGTTGTGGAATGTTACCGTACGCAACCGATGATAACAAATACCCTGCGTACGACTTGCCGGCGCAAAACACAGTTCGAAAGAGGTTATGGTAGCACACAGACCGTACAGACCGCCATCTGTTGCTACGACGTTCAAGTTATACCGTACATGTCCTCAAGTTCAGATTGAAGAACGCCTTAAATAATAGGCAACTTCTCTAACATATCAGCTGAAACTCGCTTCAAATCGGTGACCCAACAACAGTGACGTCGTGACACACTTTGAAATGAACACCCAGTATAGTCCCGTCCAGCTTATTCCGAATCTCACCGGTCCGTTGACATCAATGACGTCACGTTGCAGCGCAATAAGGAACAAAACTGCTGGAAGAATCGATGGCTGTCATGGCGACTGCACAAGTTGTTGTCTGTGCTACGCTAGAAAAATTTTGCGAAATTTTCGTACTCCCATCTCGTTCAAAGAAAAGATAGCATAAACAATTTATTTCTTGAACCAGTAGTAATAACTGGTCCGTTGAAATGTTCGCTCATAAGCCATTAACATATTGTTTTTAAGTTGTGCTCATTACAAACAATACAGCAGAACTAAAGCAGAACACACCGCCATGACACAACAGTGCACGATGTCATTCGTCTGCTAATTCCCGCCCTATACAAGAACCAATCAGATTCATTGATGGCGGCTGATGGAGACTGCCGCCACCTCTGCAAGTTGATGACACCGGCGCGACACCAACGACGTCATCGGTGGAATTCGGAACAACTTGATGCCATCGGATTTCTCACCAGTGAGATTCGGAATACGCTCGTCCTCTAATTTCCGGCAGCCAATCGCGTTGCAGGTCGGCTACATTTAAACGTGTGCGTCTTGTGATTCGCTGATTCATTTCTTAAGGCTCGATAAATACTTAGTATAATCGCCCGCCATTTTAGCTCTTTCGTTGGCGTTCGCAGAAAGCACACGAAGACGTTATTTGCCGCTCAATTATTTGCTGAATAACATTGCGTTTGATTTATTATCATAGGAGCTACGACATGATAATGTTTAACGGTGTGGCAAATAGATTCCTCGTATGGTAGCTCGGCAACGTAAGAACAAAAATGGCGAACGATACTAGCTACCTAGACTTTATAGAGCCTTCACTTTCTAAGACGTAAGCAAAGAGGCGGAGTCACGCCGGAAATAACAGCGTCGGGACTATAGTATGTAGGCCAGTTGACGATGACTGTTGTATATAATTTGATCAACAGTAGGCAGGTAAACATTGCGGGCGTTCTCCCTTATGGGTACTGACTGCGACTGCGACTGTCCTCGCAGTGAAGAGAGAGGTAGCAGGCGAGGTAAAGTTTGAACGCGTGCTGTTGCTGGAACGAAATTGAAGAACAGTTCGTAATAGAACGGGATGTCATCGCTGGTGTTCAGTAGTGTATTGAGATTTGATAATTATAATGGAAGTTATATTATTTTTCTGAGGGTTATGTACAGGGACATCATTTTATTTTTACTAACATTTCTAATATTAACCTGGCTATACCTTTGGCTTAAAGGTTGTGAACCGGAAACACCGTTTGCTAACCCCCCTTCCACGACTGGAGTTATATGATACTGGCGTAAGATACAAACAGATCACTTTGCTAAGTATAGGAGGGAAGAAAAGTAGTTCATCCATTTACGTAAACTAGGAAATATCGCGATTTTGAATTCGATAATTTTCATTAGGTTTTTCTTTCAAAATACAGTACAGTATTAACAAGAAGTGTTTTTACTCTCGAACTGAGCTGTCCATTCGGACATATTCATTATGTAGTGCATATTATACTGTCTACAGCACATTAGCGTACAATAGGCCTATAGAGAATGAAGAAGTTAAATTGAAAAATAATCATAATATGGATATATAAACACATATTTGAAAATGATGGCCGTTCATTTCTATATAGGTTTCAGTTCTTTTTTGCATATTATCGCACATAGACTATTATACCTAATTCCAATTACCAGTTTCGTCTTTCGTACTAGTAACTCATGTTGAAATCTATCTGTACCTACTCCATAAAAGAGTACCTTACGTACTGTAAATTCAATCTTCACTTCTGCCCGATCCGAAAAGATAAAATTATTCAGACATGCTATTTACTCTCCGTCCAAGTGGTTTTATCGCAAGGTCGTAGAAAGGGGGGAAACCACGTGACAGTTAATTACTTAACGAGGCCCTTTTATTGATGTTATTTTAAACAGTTGTATAATATTACGCAGACGTCCAATTCCTAACAGAAATTAATGTTTTCAGAAAAGAGCTAAGACAGCCCAGCCACAAAGGGACGGGCAGAAGAGGGTGGGGAAACCGGGATGCGACATAGGCAAACGGACGACAGTATTGTGCAAGAATATGATTCAATATTGAAAGCGAACATATTTCTGGAACGTACTATACTCACTAACTCAGTACTGTTTGTGTTTGCTATGACCGTAAGGCGACTTTGACTGTATACGCTTGGTTCTGTGTGGAGAACAGTTGGAAGTTTACTAGTAGAGGGGGTGGGAGTGAAGTACATTCAAAAACTCAGGTACAATAAAAATTGAAGTAAAAATAAAATGATGTCCTTGTATAATTGAAACGTGGTTACTGAAACTTGTTTCTACTGGGAGACGAAAAGACGATATTGGAAACTGGGTATTCCAGGTCGACACATAAATACGACAAGCTCGCTACAGTGTGTATTTGCTTTGTTTATCAGTGACGCAGCCTCTTGCCGGCTCCAGACTCACGTCGGCCTCGTCATGTTAGTGTCAAGTCTTCTTGTTCAAACCAACCGACTGTTGATACGATCATGTAGCAAGCAGTATGTTAGGTGAAATGTGAGCGAAGACAGGGAAGCGGACCCTCGCGGAGCTACCAAACTCATGCGTATGTCGTTGTCTAGATACACACACACAAAAACGGTGAAGGGGCGGTCTTCAAACATATGCCTGCCTTCTTTATTGTGCAGGATTCTTAGGCACAAATGGATGATTATGTGGATATCATGAATAACAGTGCGTTCATACCCAGGGGCGGATGCAAGGGGGGGATTAAGGGGATATATCCCCTCCCGAAATTTTGAGAAAAATACGAAACAAGAAAAAAAAATAACATTAATTTTAATTCGTGAATCTACATAGGAATTACAGAGTTTTCCACGTAAATTCTCTTTGCTAAAGTGTTAAATTCCAAGAACTGCAGGAAGACAAACACAGCGTTCTTACTTCAAGACAGAGAGTCATGAAGAGTATTTTAGGCTTGTAATTTTCCTTCTCTTCTTAGACTATTTCATCAAGAACAGGTTTTTAAATCATAAGGGAATCCTAAAGTCCATACAAACTTTGCTGCCTAAAAACATAGTGCGAGCATCAGATGAAGATTTAGAAACTGCTGTTCAGGCTGTAGTAAATCAGTGGCCCAATGATGTTGATGCATCACCAGAGTCTTTCTTCAATGAATTGAAAATGTGGAGAAGAAATTTCCTTCACCTAATACCTACTGATTTTATATCATCTTTGAAAAGGTGCAATGAAATTATTTTTCCCTGCACTCACAAGGCGCTAAAACTTTTCTGCACGTTGCCTGTATATAACTACAGCAACACCAGAACGGTCGTTCTCAACATTGCGGTGTTTGAAGACTTACTTGAGGAGCACGATGGGAGTAGACAGATTAAATGGACTGGCCTTGATGTATATACATAAGAATGTAGAAGTAAAAGCTCATGAAGTACTGGATGAAATGCCTAAGAAGCCTCGTCGCCTTCTTCTGTAAATGCCATTCTGTCATTGTTTTTGTATTGCAGTCATTGTAAATGTTAAAATTAAAAAATTATGGTTTATTCAACAACGCTCGCAATTGCCGAGATTATATCAGCGTCGCCGTTGTGCCGGAATTTTTTCCCTCAGGACTTCTTTTACATGCCAGTAAATCGACTGATATGAGGCCTGTCGCATTTAAACACACTTAAATGCCATCGAGCTGGGTTGGGGTAGAACCCGCAACTTCGAGCACAGAAGGCTATACATACTACGCTACTCAGGCCAACTTGTAAATGTTTGTGACTCGGAAACAAATTGTGAGTCTATAAACTTATTTGTCATTACTCCATTTTTACTATCTCCCCAAATCCCTCCCCGAAAAAAAAAAATCCTGCGTCCACCCCTGTTCATACCCTCCTCTCCTTTATCTTGTAAATCCCTTTTTATCCTCCATATGATTTTCATTTTCTACCTCAATTGTCTTCCTTTCCACATTTCTTACTTTACTTAAGTTATTGTCTTCTTTTTTATTTGTTTGTTTAACTATGCTGTATCAAATACGAGGTTAATGTAATTGGTGATAGCGAGATGATATTTGGCGAGATGGAGTCGAGGATTCGCATCATGTGCAATCTTAGTAACACCAGCCCGGAAACATTCGTATAACTCTCGTCTTCCTTATTCTACTACCCTTGAGTTCTTTCTTCATTTATTTTACTATTTAGGCTACACTTTTCTTTCACTTTTCCTTTCCATTTTTTCATTAATTTATTTTTTTCTCCTGTTCTTTTTTTTGGTGTTGCCTTTCTTTCCCCATTTTTTTATTTCTATAGTTTTATTTTTTTTTAATTTCTCCTTCCTTGTTCTATCTTTTCATTTATTTCTTCTTTTCTTTTTTGGCGTTTACTTTTTTAATAAATTCCTTCTCTGTCACATTTCCTCTTCCCTCTTTCTATAGTTTCTTACTTTCTCCACTTTTTTATTTCTTCAATTTTTTTGTTTATATTTATCTGTTTTTTGACTGATATATTTATTCGTTCCTTTTTATTTCTGTTTTATTTTTACATATCCTGAATTCACTATTTATTCTTATTCTTGTATGTTCACTCCTTCATTTATTGAGTTATCTACTCATTTTCGTATTTGGTGTGTCGTTTCTTTCTCTGTGTCTTGATTGCTCCATTCCTTTTTTTTCACTTTTGTTTTTTTTTTTACATTTGCTTATTTCTCTATTTCTTCTCTTATTGTTTCCATTTCATAATTTTTTTTCATTTCTTAATTTCTATATTTAAGTGATAGTTTGAAAGACAAAGACGTGCTTCGCACGAATCCCTGCACGTTAGACCTTTTGGACCATAACCATAGAGTGGCACTAAACTGTTCAGCGATGTATGCAATGGTAAAGGAACCGGCCACGCTATCCCATTATCTCGTGGCTTAGTTATCCCATGAATGATGTTCTATTGATGTCACTTATGAGTTTCATACCTATATTGTTTTCGCTGCAAGAAAAATCCTAATGTAAACATAAACACGTTGCTGTCATACCCGTGATTGGCTCACAGTCGAAACACTCACATGACGCAGGAAAATATAGTTCGTATTTGGAAACCATAATCTTGTATTATTTGAAAATAAGATGTTGAATTCTAGTTGTTAAATACGATGAAACATTTAACTTTACTCATGTGTAAAACGCTATGTAAAAGAAAAGCTACTTTTATATTTTGTTATGTACTATGAACGCGGATGAATACCAACAGTAATACCGAGGTAGTCTGTTCTTGTAACAAGCTGGCGTCACTTGAGCTCGCAGTTGTTCACATAAGCACGTGGTACTGAAGTATGGTTCTGTATCCTCAACTGTCCATTGTGAAGACATAAGACTTAAAAATAATTTAATTGCAGTAATTATAAAGTAAATTTTCCTAAGCAAACTAATGCATAGTAGTGAGGTTAGGCCTACTTGACGAGTAACGGGAAATGTTTAACATGAAACAGAATGTACAACAGTAGGCGGGAACACGTACTGAGAATCTATGGCGCCAAACAGTGGCCAATGAAGCCTCACTTCAGTCACGTGCTATTGTTTACATTAGGATTTTTCTTACATCGAAAAGATTATATCTTCGTACAGTTGACTAACCATTTTTAGAGTGAAGTAGCCATGATTTGATCTTCCTTTGCGGAATCCAATTTTTTCTTCTATTAATTCATTTTGATTTTTTTTTAAATTTATGTGTAAATTTTATAAGCAGCTACAGAATTATTTAAAGAATATATTACGTCACTAGTAATGAAGTTGGGCAACCCTGCACCTCAAACCCCTGAACCCTGCTGGAGTTGCGGGGCCCCCCCGGGACCACAACCATAGAGTGACACTAATGGTCATCAGAACAGCGGGAAGTCCCCGAGGGGGCCTCAAGTAGAGACCCAAGAGGGGGAGATGCACTCGGGAAGGGTGTGCTATTGTCATGAGGCGATGTTTTGAACGTCAACTCTTCTCATAGTGGCCCCCCGCTGAGGTTGACAGGTCAGTTATACCGGCCGAAACTCAACCCTATTGCCGTCTCTTTCACACGCCGAGACTCTTTGAAAACCTGGCTATGTTAACTGAATCGTAATGGTTGCTCTTACCGTGTCATGAATCGGGGAAGAAAGAACGGTTGGGCACATTCTTCCGACAGCGAAAGTTAAAATCTGCAGGGTGTTTCTTTCTCAATTATTTTTCACCTGGAGGGGGGGGGAAGCGACTGAGGTTACCCTCCTCTTCAGACCCATTTATTTCATGGCACTAAATAACTCGTTTTATTTTTCCTGCGCCAGATGTCACTATGTGACATATTTATTAAGTCAATGTTTCGCATTATGCACTAAAACTAGGATAACCACAATTGCATCAGCCAAAAGTGGGACACCTGTCATTACATTCCCTCCAAAATAAAAATCTTACAACAGTTCATTTTAGAAAACATTAACAAAACTCATTAATTAACAAATAATTTTACAACGAGACAGTATTAATGTAATTAAAAAATGTACAATAAAACAGTAATATGTAGTGGACAAATAAGTGTACAATTATGTATAGGATGTCCCATTTATCTTGTGCACATATTATAACTTTTTTGTTTGGATAGGTATTGGAATTTTTGTTTTTGAGCGTTATGTTAGAACGAGGGGCTAACATGAGTATGGACATTTGGTGCATATAACTACATTATGGTACAAGATACACGTGACGTCATCAACTTTTCAAATAGTACTATATACTTTAATCATGTTACATTGATTACATATATTAACCCAGAAGATTAATTCCGTACGTAGATGAAATTATTGGGGACCATCAGTGCGGTTTTCGGCGTAATAGATCGACTATTGATCAGATTTTTTGTATTCGACAGATAATGGAGAAAAAATGGGAGTATAAGGGTAGAGTACATCAGTTATTCATAGATTTCAAAAAGGCATATGACTCGGTTAAGAGGGAAGTATTATATGATATTCTTATTGAATTTGGTATTCCCAAGAAACTAGTTCGATTAATTAAAATGTGTCTCAGTGAAACATACAGCAGAGTCCGTATAGGTCAGTTTCTATCTGATGCTTTTCCAATTCACTGCGGGCTAAAGCAGGGAGATGCACTATCACCTTTACTTTTTAACTTCGCTTTAGAATATGCCATTAGGAAAGTTCAGGATAACAGGCAGGGTTTGGAATTGAACGGGTTACATCAGCTTCTTGTCTATGCGGATGACGTGAATATGTTAGCAGAAAATCCACAAACGATTACGGAAAACACGGAAATTTTACTTGAAGCAAGTAAAGCGATCGGTTTGGAAGTAAATCCCGAAAAGACAAAGTATATGATTATGTCTCGTGACCAGAATATTGTACGAAATGGAAATATAAAAATTGGAGATTTATCCTTCGAAGAGGTGGAAAAATTCAAATATCTTGGAGCAACAGTAACAAATATAAATGACACTCGGGGGAAATTAAACGCAGAATAAATATGGGAAATGCCTGTTATTATTCGGTTGAGAAGCTCTTATCATCCAGTCTGCTGTCAAAAAATCTGAAAGTTAGAATTATAAAACAGTTATATTACCGGTTCTTCTGTATGGTTGTGAAACTTGGACTCTCACTCTGAGAGAGGAACATAGGTTAAGGGTGTTTGAGAATAAGGTGCTTAGGAAAATATTTGGGGATAAGCGGGATGAAGTTACAGGAGAATGGAGAAAGTTACACAACGCAGAACTGCACGCATTGTATTCTTCACCTGACATAATTGGGAAAATTAAATCCAGATGCTTGAGATGGGCAGGGCATGTAGCACGTATGGGCGAATCCAGAAATGCATATAGAGTGTTAGTTGGGAGACCAGAGGGAAAAGGACCTTTAGGGAGGCCGAGACGTAGATGGGAGGATAATATTAAAATGTATTTGAGGGAGGTGGGATATGATGATAGAGACTGGATTAATCTTGCACAGGATAGGGACCGATGGCGGGCTTATGTGAGGGCGGCAATGAACCTTCGGGTTCCTTAAAAGCCATTTGTAAGTAAGTAACCCAGATATGCCTATTGTCCTATTAAAAGGACAGTTGTCAATGTTTCAAATTACCCTCTCTACAGTTAAGGCATTTGCTTTTCCACAGGTGTCACTATTACTGGTCTTAATTGGAGGCTTGCTAGGTGTGGTAAGACTGGTAATTAGAGTTCCGGTCATCGTTGAGTTTGAGATGTGGACGTGAGAATTGTTCGTTTATTTCAACTATGGCATCCGAGACGCAAATCAGATAAGAATGTTAAATATTTTTACAGTTCGGAATTATTTTTACAAATTGTTGTAGATCAAATGACTCCTATAAACATAAATATAACGTGAAACCACAATGCGTACGAAATATTTATTCATTGCGACATGACAATGACGGAAACGTTTGTGTCCTTTTAAAAGGACAATAGGCATATCCCCATATATTTTGAAATTATTTCGCGTTTTCAATTTCAGTGGATTTTCCCTACATGAAATGCTATCTACGTTTGAAAATTATGCTACGGGCGAAATTTCATCTCAAATACAGACATATCACTATAATGCAAAATACAAATGCCACACAGAGTTCGTGTGCACTCATAATTGGGTTTCTGGCGTCTTGTCAGCCCACTGAGGTGTGTGGATATGAAGGGAAAATTTGAGACAGTGCCGGGTGTAGTTGCTAGGTAGCTAGTCGCCAGAGCGTTGGTGCACTAAGCCAAAGGTCTCGGGGTAGATACCCGGCTCCGGAACAATTTCTCCTTTGAAATTATATACCTGAAAGGGAGATATACCTGAAAGCCAGATTTGCACAGCAAGATCTGTTTACAAGTGGAGGACTGGTGACGTTCTGGAGGGAGGTATTGAACGGACATAAGTTTCTATTGTTTTTCATTTAGTATTTTTGGAAGAGGTCTTATTTTCTATCTAAATTGTCATTGCCATAACAATAGATTTTAGAAAATGAACTGAGACCTGTCTTCCGACATTGCCACAGCAACTACTTCATTATATGTATCGTCACTTCTCTCCCAATATAACCTCCTACTCGAAACTTCAACACTCTTTTCTCCTATTACTTATTCTTACGTATCAATAGCAATACGGTACTATTCAATGACGAAAGCATTCCAGAGTTAAAACGAATTTAGCCACAATGCATCATTCTTCAGAATAATATCAGTAGTAATAATGAAGAAACTATAATAAAATAACAACGTAATAATTTGTTAATAATAATAATAATAATAATAATAATAATAATAATAATAATAATAGTAATAATAATAACAATTGTAAATTACAACAATTGCATTGTTTTCTTTCATGTAATCATAGTATACAATTCTTCCTCAAAATGTATGCTCATATGCCTACTGTCCTTTTAAAAGGACACCTGTTTCTAGCTCAACCAGTTACAACTAGAATGTTTCGACAACATACAGTATCTGGCCACATTATTATAATCACTCACATTCTTACTATACTTTACATATTACTTCCTCATTTGAACTCTGGTTTCATTTCTTATGCAGAATTCACATTAAATATTTAATTTTTAAACAATATTAAGTAAAATTACAATTATAACAATGTTAATTCAAGAAATATTGATAAATAACCAACAGTATTTAATACTTGAAGACAAAATTTAGAGTTTTTATCAGTTTCTTTGAAAATTTTCAGGTTTGCTTCTCCGTTGAATCAACCTTTCAGTGTTTGATGGACAAGCAATGTTTGTTCGTCGACGAAAGGGAGAAAATTTTTCTCCTGGATGCCTGGTTAACACAGTTAAACACCCAATATCAGTCATGATATGGTCTGTGATATCAGGCAAAGGTTCAGGGAACAATGAAACAAGATCAGTATATCCAAGTATTGGAAAACAGGCTTATCCCTCAGCTGAACGAATGGTTCCCAAATGGGGAGAAATATATGTTTATGCAAGATGGTGCACCTTGTCACTCTACTAGGAGAGTCAAAACGTTTCTGGCTTCCAAAAACGTTCCACTTTTGCCATGGTCAGGAAACTCACCGGACTTGAATCCCATTGAGAACGTCTGGGCTCTCGTAAAAAGAGAGATGGCAAAAGAATTTATTACTATCACAATTCGACTTATTGAAAGGCTGATATATGTTTGGAATCACAATGAGAGGATCCACAAAATAATACAGAAGTGTACTTTAAGTATGCCAAAGAGAACTGAAGCTGTAATTAAAGCCAAAAGAAGTCGTACGAAATACTGAAATTTCTGTAAAAATGAGGCGTGGTTGGTTATTTATCAATATTTCTTGAATTCACATTGTTATAATTCTAATTTCACTTAATATTGTTTAAAAATTAAATATGTAAAGTGAATTCTGCTTAAGAAAGGAAACCAGAGTTCAAATGAGGAAGTAATATGTAAAGTATAGTAAAAATATGAGTGATTATAATAATGTGGCCAGGTACTGTACATATACTTCAGTTATATACTGCATTAAATGAGATTTGAAAAATACACAAAAATTGCAAAAAAAAAAAAATATTTCAGGCATATCTGCGTTAAGACTGTAACTGCGCAGTTGATACAAATTCGTTAAATAAGCAATTAAATATCACGTATATATTTGTAGTGGCTAGAAAACTGAGAAATGCTGAAATATTTCAATTAGGAAGAAGAAGAAACGGGAGCTGAAACCTAAGATGACGGCCTTTCTTGTTTATGAATATTACGTCATCTTGCAGTTACCTCCCACTGCGGCAGAAGGACACAGCCGGTGGCAACATCCATTACTGTGCTATGAAGACAATACAAAATGCAAAGTGCTTTACCATTCGTCGGCCGGTATACATCCTGCTTCATAGAAGGTGACTGCGACAGCTGCTGCATTTAGTTCCCGAAGCTCCAGGATTTACTCAGTCAGCTGACGATTTACATCACAGTAATGTCAAGCGGAACCTTTGAGATCTGTTGTAGATAAAAAAGACAGTGGAACAGATTTTCTCGAAGTACTTTGCTTTCCGCTGTCATTCGCTTTTCAGTGTCAAATGAGAAATGTATAATGGGAGACAAGACAAGATGGCGAACATGAAAAACAAACCGTGGGAATTATTACGCTGCTCTGTCGATTTAGTAGAATGCGTTTGAATCTAAATAAAGAAAACAGTAAAGAAAATGTACCTTGAATCACATTTCAATTTTTTTTTTAATTTTGGGAAATAAAACTTTTAGATGAAAAATTGCTTGAAATAATTATTGAAGATTCATTTACAACTTCCTACAGGGATTTCCCTGATTTACAGATAATAATAATAATAATAATAATAATAATAATAATAATAATAATAATAATAATAATAATAATAATAATAATAATAATAATAATTTTTATTTATACTGGCAGAGTTAAGGCCATAGGGCCTTCTCTTACACTCTACCAGGTCACAAAGTATACAAGCAGTTAAAATTTAACATAAAGTTAAAGAACAGAATACTAACATATTACAATAATAATAATAATAATAATAATAATAATAATAATAATAATAATAATAATAATAATAATAATAATAATAGCATAATAAAATCAATACTAAACAACACGAAAATAATACAATAATAGAAAAAAATATAGTAAAATGCATTGGAATATAGTAAAAGCAACTCATTTAGTACAAATGGTTAACATGGAAAACGTAAGGTAGAATATAACAAAATGGAATGTAATAAAATAATAATAGAAAAGAAAAGAAATACGAATATTAAATAAAATTCACAATAAAAAGGCTATGCTAATAAATTTATCGGCTGATAAATAGAACAAAAAGGGGAAAGGAAGGAAAGAAATATATGGCCTATATTTTTACAAAACTATCGCAGAGAAAAGGGCTTATAACTGAAAAGAATCTGAATTGAAAAAGTGCAATTTTAATTTATTTTTGAAACTAGACAATGTCCGAAAGTCTCTGACATGTTGTGGTAGAGAGTTCCAGAGATGAGCTGCGGAGACCGTGAAAGATGAAGAGTAGAAGTATGTTCTGTGTTTAGGAATGGAGAGTGTGATATGGTGTTGTGAGCGAGTATCTATTTCGTGATATGAGGACAAATGTTGAAAACGAGAAGCTAAGTAGCTAGGGTTAGAGGTTGAAGAATATTGAAGAATAAAGTGCGAGAGTGAATAGTTCTTCGCTCTTTGAGACGGATCCAGGACAGCATATTTAATGAAGGTGTGATACGGTCATATCTACGAACGTTGCAAATAAATCGAACACATGCATTATGAACGCGCTGTAGTCTGTCTGTCAGTCTCATGTTAAGGTCAGTGTAAAGAGTGTCACAGTAATCAAAATGAGGCATCAAGAGCGATTGCACTAAATTCTTCTTGAGAAGCAACAGAAGGAAATTTTGAATTCTTTTTAGTGCGTGAATTTTCATAAAAACTATTTTACATGTGTGTGTGATTTGAGTATTCCAACTTAAGTTTTTGTCCATACAAATTGCTAGATTTTTTACTCCATCATTGTCAGGGATAATAGTTTCATTCATTCATTCATTCATTCATTCATTCATTCATTCATTCATTCATATCTATTAAGGATGAAAAAAAATGAAATGAAGGGATATGTAAAGTGATCCATGGTACAACAGGTTCGTGTGCCTTCGATCATACTGTCTTGTACCTTGGAACTTTCGAACATAGGAAATATACAGAGACATCATTTTATTTTTACTTCAGTTTATATTGTACCTGACAAGTAAACCTTCACCTGAGGTAAAAAACAGTGAAAATGAAACTTATATTTTTGGAATCGGCATAATAAAATATGAGTAATCCTAAAATTTGGTAACTCGACTGCAATTATCAAGTGCGATACACAGCTCAGAACACGAGATTTCAAGCAGCACGAAAACATACCTTCAACTAGCGATTACTGCATAAGAAGGAAAACGATGATGTGGTCATCATGTTACTTAATGCATCGTATTCCAAAATCTGATTTTTTTTTATCCAGAAACATATGTCGCACAACAGTGATAGCTAACAAAAAAATGTTGGAAACACAAATTGTCAGTACACCACCCGCACTTTATAAAGGCTGATTTTGCACAAATCGCACATATTCCTTGTATATTTCGAATACAGTACTCTGTAGTGTTTTGAAAACGTTGTCCACTTCCGGATCCCAATCCAGCTAACACCCCACCATACCCATGCGCCTGTTGGAATCGTGGAGAAAGAAACTGCTGGTAAACAAGCGACTGTAGTTTCAGTATATTGTTGCGTTGTTGTAATGTATCAGATGAATCATCAAAATCTACATTATGAGAAATGTGTCGAATCATATGCTTGTACATTCGAAAAAAGTACCTGTCCAAAGGTTGCAACTCATAAGTCGTATTTGGTGGTATGATTTTCACTACTAGTTTTTCAAGACCATAGTCCCCTTCTTCTAACAGTTGCTTAATTGTATTTTCGTTGCAGTGGACACCATATGAGTCTAACAGGAGAAGATTGGGTGTTGCAGAATTTGGGAGGAATATTTCTCGTAAAAATTCTATCCATATTTCTTTGGTCACTTTTCCCGACGACGTCCATTTTACTACAAGGTTGTCACTCTGGAAAATGCGTTCCGCAACTCTTGCACTTATACCTTTCGGTTCTTGGAGAATCAGTAGTAACTTTGGCATCAGTTTTCCAGCTTTAGAAACCACCGGCATTATAGTGTAGGAATGTGTAGTTGCCCCTTTGGATTGCATGACACCATACACTTTACTGGTTCCTTGACGTTCTAATGTTCTGCCGAAAGGCATTTCCTTTTGGAACCCACACTCGTCTGTATTAAACACATGATCATCATCGTACATGTCCATAAGTGGTGCGCACTCACGTCTGAAGGTTTGGATTGATTGTTCAAGAGCTGTCTTGTCGCGTACCTGACGCTATGTTACATATGATGTCATTTTGCGGCTGACAATCTTATAATGCGTTTTAAAGCGATGCAATCAAGTAGGACTTGCGTTGAAGTATTTCTGATCTATGCCTAATAAATCACGAGCTGTTGTCAGTGCAATTCTTTTTATGTCACTTTCTTTACAATTTCATTTGACGACCGCCGCATACAGAATTCCTCAAATGTTCTTCGGTGCACTTCTTTCATTTTATTCATAACATCGTTTTGTTGTTCGACAGCGTGCTTCATTTTGTAGAGTTGACTTTCGTGTGTTAACCATGTAAATTTATGTTTCATACTGCTCCATGACCTATGGTTAAACTTTTTCTTTTTGTTTGTTGGTACACCTGGCAGAATCCAATACTCTATTACCTTACATTTTTCTTCAAAGTCAATGACTCGGGATGTTTTGGGAGGAGACGGAGCGTATTGAGAACCGGAACTTTGTGAAGTACTTGATTCCTCTTCTGATGCAGTATTTGTTTTTTCAGTCTCCCATTCTCGTACATGAGGCATGTCATTAACATCATTTCGTGGTTCATTTTCATCAATGTCCAGAGTATGACTTTCTTCAACTGCTTCCGATTCATAACTCTTTAATAAGTCATATACATCATCAACAACTTCAAGTTCCTTCCGCGACATTTCACAGTCTGTCTCCTTATAACCCTCTTCTTTTAGTTTATCCAGAATTTTAATCACTATATTCACTGGGTTCATCTTCTTCAGCTCACTGCACATAACATTACACAATAAACTGCAAGGTACAAACTAGCTGACAGAGCGTTTATAGCAGCACTGTCTTCGCTCTCGCGTCTAGCATTGCTGCGTGGTATAGTTGTTTGCAATCTAAATAGCCCATGTCAACTTGATCTTCATTGGTCGCGATCTCTGGTGTTCACTGCGTTCGAGTTGTAAAATTTACGTATTTTGTATTGGTTTTAATGCTTAATCGAATGGTAATAAAGGTAAGTCTTTGTTTTTTTACCCCACCTGAAGGTTTACTTGTGAGTTTTTGAATGTACTTCACTCCCAACCCTTCTGATAGTAAACTTTCAACCGTTCTCCACACAGAAAAAAGACCGCGTACATGCAGTCAAGCAGTACTGAGTTAGTGAGTATAGTACGTTCCAGAAATATGTTCGCGTTTTCTAGTGACGAAAGAGCCTTCAATATTGAATCATATTTTCGCACAGGTACTTCGTCCGTTTGCCTACGTCGTTTTTATTTATTTCATTGGGTTATTTTACGACGCTGTATCAACATCTAGGTTATTTAGCGTCTGAATGATATGAAGGTGATAATGCCGGTGAAATGAGTCCGGGGTTCAGCACCGAAAGTTACCCAGCATTTGCTCGTATTGGGTTGAGGGAAAACCCCGGAAAAAACCTCAACCATGTAACTTGCCCCGACCGGGATTTGAACCCGGGCCACCTGGTTTCACAGACAGACGCGCCGACCGTTACTCCACAGGTGTGGACTCCTACGTCGTAGCATAGTTTCCCCCACCCACTTTTGCTCGCCTCTCTGTAAAGGCTAGTAACTGGGCTGTCTTAGCTCTTTTCTGAAAACATTAATTTCCGTTAAGAATTGAACGTCTACGTAATATTATACAACTGTTTAAAATAACTTAAAAGGGCATCGTTAAGGAATTAACTGTTACGTGATTTCCCCCCTTTCTACGACCCTGCGACAAAACCACTTGGACGGACAGTAGATAGCATGTCTGAGTAATTTTGTCTTTTCGGATCGGGCTGAAGTGAAGATTGAATTTACAGTACGTAAGGTACGTACTCTTTTATAGAGTAGGTACAGAATTATGACAACATGAGATACTCGTACGAAGGACGAAACTGGTAATTGGAATTAGTTACAATAGTCTATAGTGCGATAATAGCCACAAACGAACTGAAGCCTGTATCGAAATGAACGGTCACCATTTTCAGAAATGTGTTTAAATGTCCACATTATGATTATTTTTCAATTTAACTTCATTCTCTATATTGTACACTAATGTGCTGTAGACAGTATAATGTACACTACATAATGAATACGTCCGAATGGATAGCTCAATTCGTGAGTAAAAACACTTATTGTTAATACTGTACTGTATTTTGTTTAAACAAAAACCTAATGAAAATTATCAAACTCAAAATCGCGAGATTTCCCAGTTTACGTAAATGGATGAACTACTTTTCTTCCCTCCTGTACCTAGTAAAGTGATTTGTTTGTATTTTACGCCAGTATCATCCAATTCCAGTAGCGGGAGGAGGTAGCAAATGGTTCTCAATCGTTAATCCAAAGGTATAGCCAGGTTAATCTTAGAAATGTTAATAAAAATAAAATGATGTCCCTGTACATGGAAATATAGCTGTAAAAACTCATAATAATTAAAAAAAAATGTGTCGTACTCTTCTCCCTACTTCCCTTCCTTCCGCTTACTACCATCATATCGCTGAAATAATCTTTAGAAGAGGCCGGAAAGGATGAAAGAGCCCAGTTTTTTTAAGGTACTATGCATAAGCACAATGACGACCTAAAATAATTTTGTAAGAGACAAGCGAAAATTGTGAAAGATTCAGTAAATGAAACTGTCACTGTGATGTATAACAGAGACTGATGCACTGGCGTCAAATGAAATAGCAGTGACAGTGACAAGGAAAGTATAAATATGTGGGTTTTGGTTAGCTGCTGCCCCCTCTTTGATTTACTCCATCAATTATTTCGGTCGGAATGCCTGGCGTATCTATTTTGTGGACGTGACGGTCCTTATAATCCAGACTAGTGGCTAACCTAGAGCTCAAACTGACAACCTAGACGATCCGATGAGTCTGATAGCGGTGATTAATGTGTATGGAAACCTGTAATGTTTACTCACGGCTCCAATTGGTTCACAGCTAGCCAGGAACCGCGCTGTGAGGCACGACGAAATGATAGCCAATGTCGGCTTCAACGTTTTCCTTACGGAAGTTGGTTACAGCTGTTCGAATGTATTGGAATTCTTACTCTGCACAAGTAGTGTGCAGTACAGGGTGGGAGGTGTTCAATGACAGCATTTTTATGAATGGAAAAGTCCTCTACTTGTTTGTTCCTTTGTGCTTAGATTTCGCAGAAATTGTTGTTTTATACGATAATAATTACAGACAGCCTTTTGTCCAAGGGCGTACGGAAATGAGGTTAGTTGTTCATAGACGATATGGCGTGACGTCACATGTGGTTTGTGAGAAAGGTACTATCAGGGAACACTATTTGACTCTTGTTTGTGCTGCAGTTGATGATCTATTCATGATTTAAAACTAGACGTCCAAGACTGTTGGAAATGTGTTATAGTGATTTTTTTCTACAATTTAAATTATTTGTTAATTTATTTATTTTTACTGGTACTGACAAAGTTGCTATAAGTTTTTCTCTTCCACTCAACCAGTATAAAAAAACATAGCATATATATATATATATAATATATTTGTTTATTGTGGTGTAGTTAAGGCCATCAGGCCTTATCTTCCACAACACCAGGAATACAAATACAATAATAGAAATAAACAGAAAAAAACACCATATACAAAATAAAGCTACACAAAAAATAAAGAGAGAGAGAGAAAAACACTAAAACAAAGTAAAGCCACACAAAATTATACACAGGTTGCAGTCACACAAACTTTAAATGAGTGATTATGTATCATAATTAATTGTATCCTAACTAATTAACTAACATAAACAAGAAACTTGCAGTTTTAATCTAGATTAAAAAAGAAAAAGAACAAAAAAAAAACACAAATCAATACTTCTGGCAATACCTAAAAACATTAACTAAGACAACATTTTCCAAATTAATTTTGAATTGTGATAGAGTCCGGCAGTCCCTGACGTCATTAGGTAACGAATTCCAGAGGCGAGGTATTTCTACAGTATAGGAAGATGAGCATAAATACGTTCTATGATGAGGGATAGAAAGAAGTGCTTGAAGTCGGTTTCGAAGAGTTGTAAGAAATTAAAAGCGCGATAACAGATAATTCGGAGTACAAGTATGCATGATTCGAAACAGAAGAGACAGTGAATGTATTGTTCTTCTTTCCTTCAGACGCATCCAAGAAAGTAACTGGAGAAATACAGAAAACAATGGAGTAACAATAACAATTATTATTATTATTATTATTATTAGCATCATCATTTATTTATTTATTTATTTATTTATTTATTTATTTATTTATTTATTTACTTACTTACTTATTTATCTAATTAATCTGCCAGTGTTTAGGCCAGCAAGCCGTCTCTTCCGCTGAGCCTGACTCTAATTGTATGTATAAAGAATAAAATAACTTGGAATGTACTTTTAATTATAATAAGTTGTGTGCAGAATTTTATCCTCTGGAAGTCATTACTTAGGCTTCAGAAAATCATGAATTGAATTTTGCGTTATTTGATTACATATAGAAAAATGAAATTAAGTCAGCATTCCATATTAAATACGTAATTAAATTCATATATTTCTTCAGTTGAGATTGTTTATGACAACTTAATTCTGAAACGTCCTGTACAATAGCCCCTCCACGAAGTGGAGGTGGGGAGTCCGTTTGAAATTTCAGCAGGATGTTCCTTCTGTATAAAAACAGAGAACAATGTAAGTAAAGGCCTATAGTTTGTCGCCTGCACCAAATTAAGTAACTCTCTGGTTATGTTTATTACAGTAATACAAATATGGGCGGTTGCTATGGGTGGGGTGGAATAGACACGACCATAACGCAAGTGGGAGGGAACTCATGTTGGCCTGTAATGAGCGATTTGCGTTCTCCCGTAACGTCATCACATGATTTCTGTTGCTGTGAAATAGCTTCAGCGCACCATGTAGGCACATAACACAAAAAACCGATCAATACGTAACAACTAAAACCCTTTTACTATCCGTTAAACGCATCGAACACGTGCTCGACTGCGAGTATTTAAAGTATGAGTATAGAAACTATAAGATCTCGGAGTGTGATGTTTAGACAAACTAATTTCCTCCACATAATGATTGATGGAAGTTCTGTACAATAGCGGTAGAAAGAGAATCAGCTATTTTCAAAGAGAAATAATGAGAATGGTTCTTGCTCCTTTATACGAGGCTTGATGTACAGGGACATCATTTTATTTTTACTTCAATTTTTATTGTACCTGAGTTTTTGAATGTACTTCACTCCCACCCCTTCTACTAAGGAAGTTCCAACTCCACACAGAACCAAGACCGCAGATAGTAAGCAGTAATGAGTTACTGAGTATAGTACGTTCCAGAAATATGTTCGCGTTTTCCAGTGACGAAAGAGCTTTCAATATTGCATCATATTTTCGCACAGGTACTGTCCGTTTGCCTACGTCGCATCCCGATTTCCCCCACCTGCTTCTGCTCGCCCCTCTGTAAAAGCTGGGCTGTCTTAGCTCTTTTCTGAAAACATTAATTTCTCTTAGGAATTGGACGTTTACGTAATATTATACAGCTGTTTAATTTAACTTAAATAAAAGGGCCTCGTTAAGTAATTAACTGTCACGTGATTTCCTCCCTTTCTACAATCCTGCGGCATAACCACTTGGACGGACAGTAGATAGCATGTCTGAGTAATTTTATATTTTCGGGTCGGGCAGAAGTGAAGATTGAATTTACAGTACGTAGAGTAGGTACAGAATTATTTCAACATGAGTTACTAGTACGAAGGACGAAACTGGCAATTGGAATTAGATGCAATAGTCTACAGTGCGATAATATGCACAAAAGAACTGAAGCCTGTATCGAAATGAACGGCCACCATTTTCAAAATTGTGTTTAAATATTCATATTATGATTATTTTTCAATTTAACTTCTTTCTCTGTATTGTACGCTAATGTGCTGTAGACAGTATAATATACACTGCATAATGAATACGTTCGCATGGATAACTCACTTCGTGAGTAAAAACACTTATTCTTAATACAGTACTGTACTTTGATTAAAGAAAAACCTAATGAAAATTATCAAACTCAAAATCGCGATATTTCCCAGTTTACGTAAATGGATGAACTACTTTTCTTCCATCCTATACCTAGTAGAGTGATTTGTGTTTTACGCCAGTATCATCGAACTCCAGTCTTGGAGGGGGGAGCAAGCTGTGTTTCCGGTTCTCTAAAGGTATAGACAGGTTAATATTAAACATGTTAGTAAAAATAAAATGATGTCCCTATACAAACAAGTTTGAGCCGAATTATAGGCCTAATAATTATTTACGACAAATGTTTTAATAATTACATTTCACATTTTATTTTGCTTACGAAACAAAGAGGGACTCCGTGAACAAAATAAAACTATTTTGTGCGAGATCGTGCGTATTTGCTTGGTTTCCGCGCAAAACCAATCCGTGGAAAGTCTAAAATTCCACATTCAGTATTCCCAACCTGACACACTTAATAATTTCCCTCTTCTTACCGCTTAAGTGACATATTGATTTTACTGCTGTAGGCTTTTAACATATTATTTTTAGAGACGTTCAATATAGTAATAAGAATTATAAATTGGAAACTTACCACTGCAATTTCACCTAAATTGCATTGTTAATTATTGTTTTTAAATATTTTCAAAAATTAAGTAAACTCTACAACTCCACTAAAGTTACTGCATTCGTGACGCAAGTAACTTTAAGGAAGCCGTGAAAAAATCAACAAGATTCCAGACTCATCATAGACTGGGGGAAAAAAGACAGACGTATATCACGGCCTGCTGGAGTATATTAAACACAGAAAACATTTTAAAGCTACAATGTTGAAGATAGAATTTTTTTTTTGCAAATTTGCCGTCATTGAACAGAAACCAAGATGGAGATTTCATTGCAACTAATTAGAAATTCCTCTTTCAGGTATGTAATAAACGATCTTCGCACAAAATAATGTAGGCTACGATACACGAGCGGTATGTTTTCTTTCAATTCTCGGAAATTAAAAATCTCAACTATGTTTCGCTTTTTCAAACTTTTCCTCGAACATGAAAACTTCAACATACCGCTCTTGTAACGCATATTACTATTTAACATGTGTGTCGCACATCACTTCTTAGCCGTTCGTCCGTGTTCGTATAAAATTCAATTCCCCTGACTTCTCCATTGCTGCATTCCCGCTCATTGTAATAGTGAAACATTATTGCATTAGAAATATACTGTTATATACGTAGCTCCGTGGTAGAACTTTCGATTGCAGATTGAGAGGCCTGTGGCTCAAACTATGATGTCTCCTAATTTTCTTGATTTATTAATGCATTTATTGTCATCAACACAATTTCTACATGTTGTGTTGTACCTTGAAATGGAAATATAAAAATTGGAAATTTATCTTTTGAAGAGGTGGAGAAGTTCAAATAACTGGGAGCAACAGTAACAAATATAAATGATATTCGGGAGGAAATTAAACAAAGAATAAATATGGAAAATGCCTGTTATTATTCGGTTGAGAAACTTTTTTCATCCAGTCTGCTCTCAAAAAATCTGAAAGTTAGAATTTATAAAACAGTTATATTACCGGTTGTTCTTTATGGTTGTGAAACTTGGACTCTCACTTTGAGAGAGGAACATAGGTTAAGGGTGTTTGAGAATAAGGTGCTTAGGGAAATATTTGAGGCTAAGAAGGATGAAGTTACAGGAGAATGGAGAAAGTTACACAATACAGAACTGCACGGATTGTATTCTTCACCTGGCATAATTAGGAACATTAAATCCATACGTTTGAGATGGGCAAGGTATGTAGCACGTATGGGAGGATCCAGAAATGCATATAGAATGTTAGTTGGGAGGCCGGAGGGAAAAAGACCTTTGGGAAGGCCGAGACGAAGATGGGAAGATAATATTAAAATGGATTTGAGGGAGGTGGGATATGATGATAGAGAACGGATTAATCTTGCTCAGGATAGGGACCAATGGCGGGCTTATGTGAGGGCGGCAATGATTCTTCAGGTTCCTTAAAAGCCAATAAGTAAGTATGTTGTACCTTTACATTTCTTTATTCCGGTCACACCAGCGAATAGGAATTATAAAGAATGGACACTGAGCGAATTTCCCAGGTGTGTTTTTCTGCACGCATGTGCCCCGTTAGTGTATAATGCGACTTTCAAACGCTAGATGCCAGTGTAATCGAGCACCCGCGAACGCCGAAACAGCAATCCTGATTCGCTGGCAAGTCTGCTGAAAAATATTTCTGCTGTCGACTGCTGGTCCGATATCAGCGCCAACTCTAGGGAAAAAGGCAGAACCTCTCGCTGATGCAGATAGGTCTGGTTTGAAGGCCACTGAAATAAGGCACTACTACATCAAAGATACCGACGCGCAGTGTCCCTACTTATAATTCTCTATACGCTGGTCGTACCATAACTATCGTATATTACGTTAACATCTGATTATCCTTATTGTGTATTGTACTTATACCTTAAACTATTATCTATGCATTTCGAACTGGCGGCTCAAGGTCAATCAATGGACTGCATTTGCCACGTGTGCTTACTCCAATCCTGAACATTCTCCTCAACCTAAGTCAGTTAGGACAGCCGGAATGAGCAGTGCTTCAGTTCACAGTTTTCAGTTCAGTGAGGCCTATATTACACTATCATATTTCTGTATCACAGAAGTTTGATAAAACATATATGATAAAATCTCTTACAGTGTAATATAGCATCTTAGATCACATCTAGCTGTGAAATAGTTGTGATAAAAGTTATGGTATCATCATACCTTTGATAAAATCTGTGACTGAGAAGAAAGAAAATGGAGGACTTTAAGTTCTCTCAGTAGAGTTTGACGAATTTCTTTTGTATCTTTCTTTCCTACCCCAGTTTCCAAATCGTCGGCTTATTCTGGCTGATATGTATATCCATTATCAGGCAGTACATCTCACTTGACGATGTGTGTCAGAGGAAGAATAATTGTTTGTATGCATCTGAAGTCTGACTAGTGTAATATGTAGCTAGTCGGCGATGTATGCAATGGAGGGGGAAAGGAACTGGCAACCCTACCCCATTATCTCCTGGCCTAGTTGCCTCATAAGTGGAACTTTCTTGGTATCACTTGTGAGGTTCAGGCCTGTCTTCGGACAGTTGACTAAACAACAACTCACTGCAATGGGGTAGCCCAGACTCCGTAATGATAGCAAATAACGATACGTATTAATATTTTTGTTTAATTCGCAAGAATATCGTCCATTTTATTTAAAAACATCAAACGGATAAATACTTCCATATCAGTTTCTCTAATGATAAGAGTAAAAATCAGATTCGTACATATAGTAGGCCTACTTATCGAGTAAGTGTTAATCTTAAAGGGATTTTTTTTCTGAGAAACATTCATTTGGGATTAATATAGTATTAGCACAGTCTAGTACAGTGATGTCAAAGCAAGCGCATTTTTCTGACCTTGACGTCGTGCGCGGGCAGCAAGCGCTAAGTAAGGAAAGAGGAAGGGCTTTGTATATGAATAAGCAATCAGCCGGATTAAGAAAACAATGGTGCACAAACTTCAAACGGAACGTGAAATTTTGTGTCGTTATTTTTATATGGCTTCTTTCTATTTAATATTATCTATATTCTCTGTAAAACAAAAGTACTAACACTGATTTCTTAATATTGCACTTGTATTTTAAATCTTAATAATATAATAGAGAGTTAAGAAGGAATATTCACTTAAATTCCATAGTAGTATAATATTATACTGTATTAAGTGGATGAAACACATCATTCATAAAGAAAGTGATATTCCAAAGAAAGAGATTGAGTATGACATAAGTTGGAATTTATATTGATGGTATCTTTAGCCTTACAAAAGTAATCAATAAACTAATCAAAACAATATTACAGTACAAAGCAAAGTTACCTAGGTACTGTATCTGTTTTAAGTGGAACTAATATTACATAACAAAATTCTTATCGCATTATGCTATTAAGGTGATATTTGTGAGCAACTTCCTATCACCAGAATATTAAATTATTTTCTCGAAATCTGCTGAAGCTATAGAGCTGACATTTTTACAACACATGGGTACGTATCTTTTGCTTATGATGTGACAGTAGTTGCTTTGTTAATTCATTTCCTTACAAACAATTACCATGCAAATATTTTCAAAATTTTCAATACACTATATTCAGTAATACGTATGTACGGTATATTAGATTTACGAAAATATTCTGTAAGGCTACTAAATAAATAGGCCTATACCTGAAAATTTCACTTTTGTATACGAAAAGTTGGGAAAATACTTCTTTTGAATAAAAAATCAAACTCGTGAAGAATGAGCATTAAAATTAAAACTTACATTCTTATAATGCACTTATACTTCTCAGACAAATCTAAAAATTAACATGGATACAGTTTTAATAAGTTCTCTTCCCTTTATCTATTGAATCAGTGCTGGCCATCCCTGAATATAGCTCGACCAAGCGGCATATACCACCTCTTTCGTCTGTCTCTTTCCTTTCCGCTGTAAAGCGCTCAGGCTCTCCTGGGCTCTAAAGCGCGCTCTTGCTCCTGTGGGCATCAATTGACATGCCTGCTGTATGGGGACCACTTAAGAGTTGAGACATACGACTTTTCATTTCTTATTGGCTTTACCTGATTACTTACTTTAACCACACCATTTTTAAATCATGGAATCACATAACATCCTGCGTTGTATTTACTCTGCTTTTACTTAATGAAAAAGGAGAAGAACACAACGGTGCTTTTTTCTGCTCTATAGCAAATAATTAAAAGTCATTTGTGAATTCATCTGATAATTGAATATGTTATTGTTAATATAAGCAATGAATTTTTGTTCAACCGGACACAAATGTTCCTGTTTACTTGATTGTCAAGTAAAATATTGAAGACCACACTTTTTTGTCTACACATCTCAACTTCTCTGCATGAATTTCAGTAGTTTTTAGTGAAAGAGCAGCTTAGTGTCAGTTCGTAAGAAAAACTATCATTTTAAGAAACCATCGTTATTTGCTGGCCTTTAGTAAATACGAGTCCTATATAGATGATGATGTTTGGTCAACTATGAGAAGACAGGACTAAACCTCACAAGTGATACCAACATGACAACACTTATGAGGCAACTAGGCCAGGAGATAATGGGGTAGGGTGGCCAGTTCCTTTCACCTTCCGTTGCATACATTGCCGATTAGCTACACATTCCACTAATCAGACTTCAGATGCATATAACAATTGTTCTTTCTCTGACACACATCATTAAGGGAGATGTACTGGCCGATAAATTTTTCATTTTTTTTATTTCATTTATTGTATTCCATAGATCTTACATTAGCAATGAAGCTTTAAGATGTGGAACAAGTCAAAATTTTACAAGATTACAATTACAATAGAGGTACACATCAGCCAGAATCTCAATCAGAGGTACATACAGTAGCTGTACTAGATATTCACCAGAAATTAGGGAGTGGTCGTAGGACCAATTTTAGAGATTATGCATTAGGCCAGTGATGTAAACTGATGCCCATAGGAGCAAGCGCGCGCTTTAGAGCCCAGGAGAGCCTGAGCTCTTTACAGCGGAAAGGAAAGAGACACACGAGAGAGGTAGTACATGCCGCTTGGTCGAGCTATATACAGGGATGGCCAACACTGATTCAATGGATAAAGGGAAGATAACTTATTAAAACTGTATCCATGTTAATTTTTAGATTTGTCTGAGAAGTATAAGTGCATTATAAGAATGTAAGTTTTAATTTTAATGCTCATTTTTCACAAGTTTGAGTTTTTTATTCAAAGAAATATTGTCTCAACTTTTCGTATAGAAAAGTGAAATTTTCAGGTATAGGCCTTTTTATTTAGTAGCCTTAAAGAATGTTTTCGTAAATCTAATATACCGTATATATGTATTACTGAAGATAGTGTACTGAAAATTTTGAATATATTCGCATGGAAATTGTTTGTAAGGAAATGAATTAACAAAGCAAATACTGTTACATCATAAGCAAAAGATACGTACCCATGTGTTGTGAAAATGCCAGCTCTATAGCTTCAGCAGATTTCGAGAAAATAATTTAATAATCTGATGATAGGATGTTGCTCACAAATATCACCTTAAAAGTATAATGCGATAAGTGTTTTGTTATGTAATATTAGTTACACTTAAAACAGATACAGTACCTAGGTAACTTTGCTTTGTACTGTAATATTGATTTGATTAGTTTATTGATTACTTTTGTAAGGCTAAAGATACCATCAATATAAATTCCAACTTATGTCATACTCAATCTCTTTCTTTGGAATATCACTTTCTTTATGAACGATGTGTTTCATCCACTTAATATAGTATAATATTATACTACTATGGAATTTAAGTGAATATTCCTTCTTAACTCTCTATTATGTTATTAAGATTTAAAATAACAAGTGCAATATTAAGAAATCAGTGTTAGTACTTTTGTTTTACAGACAATATAGATAATATTAAACAGAAAGAAGTTATATAAAAATAACGACATAAAATTTCACGTTCCGTTTGAAGTTTGTGCACCACTGTTTTCTTAATCCAACAGGTTGCTTATTCATATACAAAGCCCTTCTTCTTTCCATACTTAGCACTTGCTGCCCGCGCACGACGTCAAGGTCTGAAAAATGCGCTTGCTTTGACATCACTGGATTACACATTAGGCCTACGGACACTAGAAAGAAGGGCAAACCCACTGTTATATGGGAAAGAAATATTTCTATTTTCTACTGTGATTCGAACCCGACCTGTTGCATGGTACATGTTTTTATACCCTTGTATAATATATTTTCGTGAGATATGCCTTTCCGAGAATTGCTTACCGTTGAATGTAAGGAGAAGACACGGTGTTTCTGATTTTTAAAGTCCTACTTTA
Source organism: Periplaneta americana (assembly GCA_025594305.2). Taxonomy (NCBI): domain Eukaryota; kingdom Metazoa; phylum Arthropoda; class Insecta; order Blattodea; family Blattidae; genus Periplaneta; species Periplaneta americana. The sequence continues at coordinate 156,470,674 of JAJSOF020000007.1, forward strand.
CATGGCAAAGCAACATAGGTTGATAGTATAAACTCAATTCCAACTCGTTCGGCTTTTAGGAAAACCCTGATATGCAATCTGTTCCCTGCAGCCTTCAGTGGCACGATTCTAGGTCACTGGAGAGTAGCCTACAATAAATTTACACTCGCTTTCCATATCCTCTTTAAATATGGATTAATGGAGAAAAACAATAAAGACTTTTACAACTTTACTTTAAATGAATATCTGGAATCCTAGTGGGCCTCACGTTGAGAATCCTGTCATAACTTCGCGAGCTTTAGTCGTTCACCCTTTGCTACGTCACACGTAAACACAGTCATCGTCTTGTGTCTTCCACCCCTCCTGCTTCAGCTTAGGAAATACTGAGACTTGATTGGTTGTTACCGTTTAGGTCTGTAGTTTAGTGAGTGCATATGGCTGTCACATGTTCAAATTCATATTCTCTCGTAAAATATATTTATTTATATAAGATTATCAAACTTATACATCTATTCAGTGCTCTTTATTTTATCTTCAGCATTTCTTACGTGTTTTAATGACGTTTAGATATAAATAAAGTAGAAGCTAGTGAAGTACGAGTTATAAAGCTGCAGAGACCTGACGGAAAGCTAACTACAGGTAATAATACATATGGATTATTATGGGTTTCAGTGTACTTACAACAGGGAGAATTGTTGGCCTCCAGTTTAAATTGTAAGTGAAATGCCTTGTTCATATTATATATACCTAAAGATGAGAACATGTACAGTATTTAGTAATCTAAAATCAAATCAGATCTACTGTAAACTGTACGGTATGCAGTTGATTCTAGCCTAAAATTATTTAAGTATAGTGTATTATTGAAATTTTCCTAGTAACAATTCAGGATAGTCTTCTCTTTGAATGTTGGTTTTTAAAATTAATGTAGCTTTTTAATATTCATGCGTCAGGCACATCTTTCCGAGGTATAAAAATGACGAGGTTATGTTTGTTTCATTTCATCCGAGCTCGGCCAAGAGTTTTGTTGTTATTTATTTTTCATCCATCATACCATTGTACTGTAACCTATCAGGCTTCATGGAATCGTATTGCTGCACTTTAAAGTGTAACGGATATTAAGTGACTCGCGTCTTAGAGACGCGTACTGTTCCTTGTCCCATGCCATTAGTGTCCAGTGTTACCAACTGCGTAAATGAATAAATTGAATACAACAGTTCAACAAGTTCGTTTATTGCTTTTAATTAACAATGAATACATTTTGATTTGCAACACATTTCATTCTAGCGTTTTGTTTTTCAAAATCGTTTTTGTTTCTTAATACCGTATGTAATAAAAGTTGAATATGCAGAAGTTAAATAAAGTTTATTTCTTATTGCAGTAATATTAAAAAATACAAACTCTCTTGGAATTTTTAATCACAAAACAATACGTATTTCATTTATTATTTTATACCTTAATACGGTTTTAGATGACGTAGCGGTCTAATAACTGCGATAGGAAAGTTTATGACGAAGATTGGCAAGCCAGGCATATTCTTTTAGGTTAGTATTGCTATAATTCAGATTTGATCAACGATGAAAAAAGAAACATGTGCAAAATGATACAAACTGAAACGGAAGTCTAAAATGATGTATGAGCTACAAATAAAGAAATCTGTCGGTTCCGGACGCTATTTACGTAAAATAATATGGCTATCATATTTTATTTTCATATTATTATCTTTTTACACAGACAATTTTACGGTTTTCTATTACATTTTTTATAACATCGAATACGACTATTTCACGTCTGCGTCTATAAAATTTTACTTATTTTTTTTTAGAAATTAATTACTAAAATCTCAACATAGAAAATATCATCTCAAATAACTTTGATTTGTCGAATTCTGAAATATTGGTAAGCTAATCCAAATAAAGCTACTGCTAGAAAAGCTTAGCGTATTGCCATTAAACCACATTCTGGAAATGTTATTTTTATTTTTATATTTTACACAGTTTTAGCGATTTAAGAATGTCTTAAGTTTTAAATAGACATTTATTTTGTGTTGCATTCTTCAACCACAATTTACTTTGAACTAGTTCTTCGTCAGATTTGCGGAATTAGTCACTTAGGGTGCTATGCATAGACATTTCGCTAGCCCGCGCTACGAGCGTGCTAAACTAGCCCCGGCTATTGACTGATTACTTGTACAGGATTCATATCATGTCATATCGCTAACACTGGTTTATGAATACGAAAAATGTTAGTTCCCTGATCATCCACAGGAAGCCCGCGCTAAGAATATCTATGAATACGGCCCATAAGGTTTGTTCCAGCAAGCAATTCAGAACACGTTACGAACTAATATCTAACGTCTTATGTCGCACAGCCTACGTTAGTTGTGTATGTTCTCAGAACTTGTTCGAGATTTTACGTTGTCTGAACGTTTTTTGAACTTTTTTTTTTCACGGCCTTCAGATTTACTTCTCATATTAAAATTACATTAATCTTCCGAACTTAGTATTATATTTTATGACGAATTATCACCTTCCAAATCACTCTTGATCTACTATTTTTTAATTTTAACCTGCCCAATCTCGAATCATTTTAACCTCAGCATCAGATTAAGCCATCTGCGCATGCGATAGCAGTTCAAAATTCTCAGTTTCCGCTCTTAATCGAGAATCACTTTCACTCGTTCGAGTTCCAAGGCACGTTGGAACAGGAAACCGGGAATTCAGAATGGGTTCAGAATCAGTTCAAGTTTTGTTGGAACTCACATTGAGATACTGCGCTCGAGCAGGCAGTTCAGAATCGATTCTGAACCGTGCTGGAACAAATATATAATATTCGACCGGCAGTATTTTGTTCTATCGGCCCTCTATCTTCCCTGATAACAGAAAGTCTTGCCCCTTTGGGGATATGTCTTAAATAAGCTAATGAATGAATGTAGGTACGAATGAACAAATCAGTGAATAAGTAATAATTCTGAATAAATAAATGAATCTACATAAATGAATGAGTCAAAGTAAATAAATAAATAACCCTGCATGAATGAATAAACATACATAAATAAATGAGTCAGAAAGTAAATAAATAAATAACTCGGAAATTAAATAAATATAAGTTCATTATATGAATTCTTGTCAAGTAAAGACATACAGCACCTTCATTAAGAAGAATCTTCAGGTGATGTTTGTAACATTTCTGATAATGAACTTATCATTGCTAAGGCTGAAGACACAAGTTAATGATTCGAAAGTAATGGACATTAACTTAATTTTTGTTAAAGAAAACGTTCTTAAATTCATCTGAATGTAGACGGAACATATGTTTCTCTCATTTTTGCAATAACTATATCATTTGTAATAAATGCATGTGGTTCACATTTCTCATCAGTAAATCGATTTATGGAGGACGATTTTAGCTGTTCTCTAAAAATATCTTTATGCTCGACTATGCCGAAATGTAGTAATTATACACCTGGTAGCAATCCTTTAATGCATGTCATTAAAGTACACCTATTCATTAAAGTTCAGGTTTTCGATTATTCTCGGATATGCAATCGAAATACGAGGGAAACGTCACGGAGGCTAGAAATCCAATACTGTCGCAGAAGGTTATGTTCTGTTACTATAATAATTAGCGTTAATTGTAAATAATATTCAAATAAATTCAATTTGTCATCACGTTTTTCAATTCTAAATCAATTTCCAGGTTATACATTCTCTGCATTACATCAAGGTCAGTGGCGTTATTGTTCCTCGAAAAAAATCAATACTTTCGCGTCTGCGCACATCTCACAATTTCGAGCTATGAACAATGTCACTTCCGATCTTCTGTCAGATACAAATAAAATGAATATTTCTGAATAATTTAATATGGTCGAGCATAAAAAGTCGTATGAAACTTGCCTATAATGGTAATTAAGACGCTCGTATGAAAATTATGAAACTCGCTTGCTCTCGTTTCATAAACAAGCATACTTGGGTCTTAATTACTATAAATATAGGCTCGTTGCATAATGTACTATTATTGTAGCAATATCTTAATTTATTATATAAATTTAAAAATTAAACTATATTGGGAGAATATAAACTATTTTAAAAAATGGATACATTCACAACTAACAACATTTTATCAACAAAAAGTCTCCATTTCTTCGATCGGTTGTTTTCCGTAAACAAGATTTTTTAACTGAGGTCGTTTTTCCAGCAAGCTCCTCAATAATTTTTATTACTACGTGAAACAATTGAAAGCTCAGTTCAGTTGTAAAGTATTAGAGTCACCAGAGACCTCAATCTGGAGTCCAATGCGCCACCGCTACAGCTTAGTTGTAATATGTCGCAGTTTCACTATTATAGTGAGCGCCGTCGCAGTGGAAAAGTCGTGGGAATAAATTGTCTCTAACGTAGGCATACAACTCTTTAAAAGGTAGAGTGTAAAATACACATGTTAAAAATTATTTTACTTTGTTCGTAGGGCTTGCTTCACTCGGCATACAGACTTGTTTCGCAAACATCCTTACTGACAAAATAAAATGTTATTTTTAACACTTGTATCATAAATAATTTTATGCTCGACCATGCCGAAATGTAGTAATTATACACCTGGTAGCAGCCCTTTAATGGACCTCATTAAAGTTCAGATGTTCCACCAATCAGAAAATACCATTGTAGCAATATGAAAGCGCAAGTATCGATTATTCTCGGATATGCAATCGAAAGACAACTTTTTCGCAGGAGTTCTGCGGCAAATTTAGTAGACGCTGGCGCAACATCACAACATTGAAACGTCATGGAGGCTGTAAATCCAATACTGTCGCAGAAGGTTATGTTGAAGAATCGATCCAAAATAAAATTGAAATCTCAAATACAATATTAAACTCAGTCGAAAAAAACAACACACAAATTAACATCAATTCACCGTCATCTTCCAGCCTTTCACAAAGCACATTCCCGCAAATTCATTTCGCCAATTGCACAATAAATCACCCATATTTGAAATAAAGTCAGTTCTGTTACTATAATAATTAGAGTTAATTGTAAATAATATTCAATTTGTCATCTCGTTTTTCAATGTCTAATTCAATTTCAAGGTTATATCACGATTAATGTTTATTTTACTCTCTAGATTATATCAAGGTCAATGTGGACATTTGTTTCTCGGAAAAAATCAATACTTTCGCGTCTGCGCACATCTCACAATTTACGAGGTATTGGACAAGGTCAGTTCCGCTCTTCAGTCAGATAAGAATAACATGAATACTTATGAATAATTTCAAGTTAGAAATATGACCGAGCATAAAAAGTCGTATGAAACTTGACTATAATGGTAATTAAGACGCTTGTATGAAAATTATGAAACTCTCTTGCGCTCGTTCCATAACATATCGCGTCTTAATTACTACCATTATAGGCTCGTTGCATAATGTACAGTTTAATTTTTCTTCTTTTTAAACATGAGTTTTAGAGTTTAAAATTTATCCTGTCTCGCAATATATATTCCAGAATTTACAGTAACAGCGACTAATACATAAATGAAAGAGTGATATCTGGTTATGCGACTCGAAATGTGATCAACGATGTGGTTAAAATGTTACCGTCAATATTAATTGAAATATCTCACGTTAATGTGTCCGAGTCATCTATTACAAGCGGGATTGAGGTCAAACTCTCGCTCGCTCATTAAAGGGGCTTGAGAATGAACTAGGAGCAAATTCTCACAAAGGCTGCTTATGCTGGAAATGTAATTTCAAGGACCCTTTGAAACACATCGCTCTGTAGTGTAACGCTACAAATATCGAGTTGACATGGCACAATTTACTTATTCCCCCACTAACGATACCTTTGGAATACAAGAGGGAATAAGTATAGTTTTCTGTCAAGGGAAGCCCTTCATTGGATTCCGAACTCTTCGCTGTTCAGAGAGCAGTGACTAGAATTGGAGACAACTGACGATCAGATTTCGAGATTGTGACTCTTCATTCCATTCTGTGACTTGTAAAAATCTAGTACAACCATTTATTATAGATTAAATTTATTTATTTGTTTACATGTTTGTTTATTTTTATTTATTTATTTAGCATTTTATTGCTTGTTTATTATTTTATTTATTTATTTTCATTTTTTGGCAGACTTAAGGCCATAAGGCCTTCTCTTCCATCAACCGATATAAAAATACATAGTAGCCCCTAAATATAAATAATAGGAATACAGAAAACAATGGAATAATAATAATAATAATAATAATAATAATAATAATAATAATATATTTTTGCTCCAAATAATAACAATTTTAAACTTTTTAATGATGATGATTAATAATTAATAATTATTATTATTAATTAATAATATTATAATTAATAAAATAATAATAATTTTATACCTTTTATTGATAATAATAATAATATTATCATTAAAAAGTTTAAAATTGTTATTATTTGGCGCAAACATATTGTATCCTCAAAAATCTTCAGGTTTAAGAAAAATCCTGATAGCAAATTTTCATAAGCATATCTTTAAGTAAACCTAAAAAAATCATAGAGATAGCACAACATTTGGAGAAAGTTTGACATTTTTAGGAAAGTAGTATGCAAGAAAAAAATGCAAATAGAAGAAACTGTGTTTACAATTTCATAGGACCACCTATAATGTGAAACGTTTTAATTAAATATTGGCCGAAACAACTGATTGAATGTGCCGCCCTTTATGAAAATTCGTATAGGTGTCCTCTGAGCCATACACATTTATGTAATGTTAGGAATGAAAAACCGAATTGAAGAAAGCAGTAACAAAACGTGATAATGCTTTATTTACAAGAAAAAGTTGTAAAAACTATGTCCCAAATACAGTATACGTCTGTTTTGTTTACAATAATTCACGACGACTATTAAAATTCCTTCCAGTCAATGTATCTGTTGGAACAACTTGCCTTGTGCCTTGTTACACATTTCAGTGAACCGCCTATTTCTTTCACTGCTGTGAGAGTCGGTTTTCATGCCGAGATATGCAAACTGGCTTATTTTCAACACGTTATTAGGCGGCACACCTATTCATTATTTCCTTCTCATATCTCCCAGCCGAACGCTACGTATTTTACACAAATGTTTATTTATCTCTCGAGAGGTAGTTATTTTGTAAATTGCCGACTGCATGCGTGCTAAAATTATCGCTGGAACCCGCATTCATATTTTATTTTTAGTGACATGTAATCAGTCATCGTAATATTTTCATTTTGACTCTTACGTCATTTCTCGTGTACTTGAATGACGTGCAGTTTTCAAATGCGCTCATTTAATTCGCACTTGCGCGCAGGTATTCCGCGCAGCAGAATCGCTAGAGTGGTTAGTGAAATTTTAAATGTTATTTTGAGAATATTATTTTATTTCAGATTTTATTTTTTGGCAAAACTTAGATAGAGTAATATACAGAGTGTTTAAGTAGTTCAGTATTTTGAGAAGTGGTAATATTCATCAAAACATGAAAAAAATGTTTAATGAACACGGGTCCTAAAATAAAATAATTATCTTCGAGATATGTGTCCTTGTTCAACATTATAGGAGATGTTCTATGTGATTTCCATTTTAAAAAGAGCACTCATTTTCCAGAAAGGAGGTGGTGGTGGTGGTGGTGGTGGTCCTGAAAAAAAGAAGAAATGTCTAATAAACATGGTTCCAAAAATTAATATCTTCCGAAATATGAGTAAGTTGTTCATCAACATCATAAGATATACTCAATTTAATTTACATTTAAAAATAGAGCACTCAATAATACTGAAAGGTGATGGTAGTCATGAAAATAAGAAACAATATTTAATAAACATGGCACTAAAATATTTATTGATAACTTTAGAAATTTGAGTACTTGTTCATCAACATCGTAGAAGATGCTCAATATGATTTCTGTTAAAAAATAGAGCACTCAGTATACTGAGTATACTGAAAGGTGATGATAGTCATGAACATAAGAAACACTATCTAATAAACATGGCTCTAAAAATTTATCGATAACTTCTGAAATTTGACTACTTGTTCATCAACATCATAGATGATGCTCAATATGTTTTCTGTTAAAAAATAGATCACTCAGTGTACTGAGTGTACAGAAAGGTGCTGATAGTAATGAACATAAGAAACAGTATCTAATAAACATGGTTCTAACAATTTATTGATAACTTCCGAAATTTGAGTACTTGTTGATCAACATCATAGAAGATGTTCAATATGATTTCTGTTAAAAGAGTAGAACGCTCAGTATACTGAGTATACTGAAAGGTGATGATAGTCATGGACATAAGAAACAGTATTTAATAAACATGGCTCTAAAAATTTATCGTTAACTTCTGAAATTTGAGTAGGCTACTTGTTCATCAACATCATAGAAGATGCTCAATATGATTTCTGTTAAAAAATAGAGCACTCAGTATACTGAGTATACAGAAAGGTGATGATTTTCATGAACATAAGAAACAGTATCTAATAAACATGTTTCTAAAAATTTATTGATAACTTCTGAAATTTGAGTACATGTTGATCAACATCATAGAAGATGCTCAATTTGATTTCCGTTAAAAAATAGAGCAATTAGTATATTGAGTATACTGAAAGGTGATGATAGTCATGAACATAAGAAACAGTATTTAATAAACATGGCTCTAAAAATTTATCGATAACGTCTGCAATTTGAGTACTTGTTGATCAACATCATACAAGATGCTCAATTTGATTTCCGTTAAAAAATAGAGCAATCATTATACTGAGTATACTGAAAGGTGATGATAGTCATGAACATAAGAAACAGTATTTAATAAACATGGCTCTAAAAATTTATTGATAACTTCCGAAATTTGAGTACTTGTTCATCAACATCATAGAAGATGCTCAATATGATTTCCATTAAAAATAGAGGACTCAGTATACTGAGTATACTGAAAGGTGATGATAGTCATGAACATAAGAAACAGTATTTAATAAACATGGCTCTAAAAATTTATCGATAACTTCTGAAATTTGACTACTTGTTGATCAACATCATAGAAGATGCTCAATATGATTTCCATAAAAAATAGAGCACTCAGTATACTGAGTATACTGAAAGGTGATGATATTCATGAACATAAGAAACAGTATTTAATAAACATGGCTCTAACAATTTATCGATAACGTCTGAAATTTGAGTACTTGTTCATCAACATCATAGAAGATGCTCAATATGATTTGCATTAAAAATAGAGCACTCAGTATACTGAGTATACTGAAAGGTGATGATAGTCATGAACATAAGAAACAGTATTTAATATACATGGCTCTAACAATTTATCGATAACTTCTGAAATTTGAGTACTTGTTCATCAACATCATAGAAGATGCTCAATATGATTTCCATTAAAAATAGAGCACTCAGTATACTGAGTATACTGAAAGGTGATGATAGTCATGAACATAAGAAATAGTATTTAATAAACATGGCTCTAACAATTTATCGATAACTTCTGAAATTTGAATACTTGTTCATCAACATCATAGAAGATGCTCAATATGATTTCCATTAAAAATAGAGCACTCAGTATACTGAGTATACTGAAAGGTAATGATAGTCATCAACATAAGAAATAGTATTTAATAAACATGGCTCTAACTGTTTATCGATAACTTCCGAAATTTGAGCACTTGTTCATCAACATCATAGAAGATGCTCAATATGATTTCTGTTAAAAAAGTAGAGCGCTCAATATACTGTGTATATTGAAAGGTGATGATAGTCATGAACATAAGAAACAGTATCTAATAAACATGGCTCTAAAAATTTATTGATAACTTCTGAAATTTGAGTAGGCTACTTATTCATCAACATCATATGATATGTTCAGTGTGATTTCCATTTTAAAATAGAGCACTCAGTATACTGTAAGGTAGTGACAGTCATGAAATTTAAAAACAGTATCTACTAAACATGGCTCTAAAAATTTATTGATAACTTCAGAAATTTGAGTACTTGTTCATAAACGTCATAGGAGATGTTCAAAGTGATTTCCATTAATAAGAAAAGTCTTAAAAATTCTGAGATATGGTAGGATTCACGAAAACAAGAAAACTGTTTAATAAATATGCGTCCTGAAATTAAATTTTGTACGAAACAAGGGCTTGTCACTGGAAAACGCGAAATAAAGTAGATTCAATCAAAACTATAGATACTGAACGAAACTACCTACTAAGAGATAGGCATCAGCAAAGACTAAATTTTCCTAAAATTAGAAACACTTATTATTAATTAAATTAGATAAGCAGACAGGTTATGAAAATAAGATAGTATTACGTCAAGGTTTTAAAATAATAAAAATTGAAAATAGAGAATTAAGGCAGTTATTAATGTATTCAGATAGCTATATTATTTAGTAAAGGTTCAGAAGATAATTTTGACTTTATAAATTGCTCTACTAATATGTCTTAATTTCAATTATAATGCATTTATAATAAATTTAGTAGGCATTATAATAGTAATGAATTGATAATGAGTACATGCGACACAATAATGAAACTAAATTGAGGTTGATTATGTAAGCAACTTGTCAAAATGCTTTTAAGCAGGTATGCAGTAGTCTTCATTGAAACGCAAACGTTTCTGCTGACAAGGAAATATTGTAAGAAATAAAGACAACCTACATATAGAATGTATCGAGTCAGCTAATTCAGGTTCATGACTTACAGTATGTCGACATCTGATCACCTAATTGGAATAATAAGTTATTATTAAAATAAGACCTAAATAATTACAATTAAATTGTGAAAAGGAGCAGATAAAATAAGGTTTAATGTCTTAATGGTTATCACGATTGGTTTAAACATGCACTAAAACCAGATGTAAGTGCAAGTTTGAACCAATAAATTATTGAGATTTGCAATAAAATAATGAGTCTAGGAAATTGTATATTTAGTATGTAGAACTACATTTGTTTATAGATCTTTTGTTATATTATTAAGTTTTGTACCTGTGAACTATATCAATAAATCAATATGTCAAAATCAATATGTCACTGGAAAACGCGAACATATATCTGGAACGTACTATATTCACTAACTCAGTACTGTTTACTATATGCGGCCTTGGTTCTGTGTGGAGAACAGTTGGAACTTCATTAGTAGAAGGAGTGGGAGTGAAGTACATTCAAAAACTCAGGTACAATAAAAATTGAAGAAAAAATAAAATGATGTCCTGTGTGTCTATATATATATATCTATATATATATATATATATATATATTATTATGTCTCGCTGCTTAATCCTCTGTCCGTTTGTATATCGATGGCTCAGAACGAGACTGTTACAACTCAAAAAATTCACTTTATGAGTTATTACCATCATTCGAACACTTGAATTGAGAACTATGCTATGTGAAAGTGTTAAAACTCTAAAAAATTCCTAGAGGGACATAAATGCACATTGTTATGCCATGATTCTCTGATTTGCCATCTACAATGGAAAACTTTAAATGGCTCTACTGAAAAATCTCTGTTTTTGAGTTGTAACAGTCTCGTTCTGAGCCATCGATATGTTCCTTTGCCCATACGTGTCTGTCCATCCATGGAGATATGAATTTTATGTACTTATATTTGTATTTCTTTCAAATACTTCATTTGTGTAATGCAGTTCTTTTTTTTTTTTTTTTGTAACAACCTGTTCCTAAAAAGTGTCTTTGTGATGACGTGAAAAATATTTTTTTCCTTGAAAACTTTATACTTTTTTTTTATTCTAGGTTCAAGATGAAAAAACTGAGATACAAGTACATTCTCCTATGCTACATTTTGGTGAGTTTTGATACAAGCATATAATTAAATACAGTGTTTTACTACTACTTATAGCTCAAATAAATTTTCAACTCAGCATTGTTTATATTTTAGAAGTGATTAAATAATTAATATTTTAATGAAAACTACAAATTTATTTTTAAATGTTAACGTCATATTAGTGAAAAAAGATAGAACATCATTTCTGTATTTATATAGTAAGTTTATATTGAATTATTCAGAGCTTGCTAACAACAAAACTTTATTAACATATTTCGTGTTGTGAAAACTGTAACGATGGTAAGGAACACTTGTTTTCGTTTTTATTTTGAAAAATAAAGTGATCTTCGAAGTGACGAATAAATGGGGTACAGTTCGCTCATCCGCCTTGGAGCCCCTTTGCATAATCGTTGCTTTCGGTACCTACCATTTCCTCCTAATCGAATTTCTTTCTTATCCTACCGCTTTGTTCAACATATTCGCTACACTCGGTCCGCCGAAAATAATCAACGGGCATCTTTATTTGTTAGGTGAACAGCATTGGATCTTAATGCTTAACCTTATGTAACTTCTAGTGGTACGCAGGGGTGAAAAGATGACAGATGCTGCTATTAGTTCAGTGGGGGACGATGTGACGAAAGGACGGAATATATGTTTCAAGACTTTATCGAGTCTCACTATTTATTGACGAGCTATTTCTCGCATGTATTGCTTAAAAAAGAGCTTGAAAGTTGATGTTGGTAATAGTAATATGCGTTACAAGAGCGGTATGTTGAAGTTTTCATGTTCGAGGAAAAGTTTGAAAAAGCGAAATGTAGTTCAGCTTTTTTAATTTCCGAGAATTGAAAGAAAACATACCGCTCGTGTATCGTACATTATTTTGTGCGAAGATCGTTTATTACATACCTGAAAGAGGAATTTCTAATTAGTTGCAATGAAATCTCCATCTTGGTTTCTGTTCAATGACGGTAAACTTGCAAAACAAAAATATCTATCTTCAACATTGTTGCTTTAAAATGTTTTCTGTGTTTACTATATTCCAGCAGGCCGTGATATACGTCTGTCTTTTTTTCCACCCAGTCTATAAATGCGAACTTAAAACAAACGGTAAGGTTATGTAATGATTTATTTTTCATTTTAATATTTTAACAATATTATTTATGTAACATATTGCAGTAATAACATCGGCATCTGGAATCTTGTTGATTTTTTCAAGGCTTCCTTAGTGTTACTTGCATCACGAATGCAGTAACTTTAGTGGAGTTGTAGAGTTTACTTAATTTTTGCAAATATTTAAAAACAATAATTAACAGTGAAATTTAGGTGAAATTGCAGTGGTAAGTTTCCAATTTATAATTATTACTATATTGATCATCTCTAAAAATAATATGTTAAAAGCCTAAAGGTGTAAAATCAATATGTCACTTAAGCGGTAAGAAGAGGGAAATTGTTATGTGTGTTAGGTTGGGAATACTGAATGTGGAATTTTAGACTTTCCGCGGATTGGTTTTGTGCGGAAACCAAGCAAATACGCACGATCTCGCACAAATATAATTTTATATGTAGGTTGTATCGAAAGTGGTGGGCAAAACTTCAGGTATGGATTCCTCATATGTATAGAAGAAAAAAAAGATCATATGAACAGAGTATTAGAGGTGACTATGAGGACCATTCTGCACTCCAGAACTTTTTTTGCTGGAATTAAATGTACGACACGTGTTTATTTTTTTGTAATGTGTATACTGTGTGTAGGGAGAATGATAGGTGTGATAATCTTAACACCCGCAACTGGATATCCGTTTCGAAGATATTTAAGTTGGAAAGATTTCTGTGTACTGCGGCATGTATTACGTGTCTATGGAGTTCTACTGAACAGTGCGCAGTGAGTTGTAATTCTCTGAACTGCAATGCGACAATGGTGTACTCAAATGAAGAATACGCTTGGGCCCCCACGCTCACCAGATCTGAAACCACTGGACTTTTACCTGTGAAGACACTTGAAGGCGCTTGTGTATTCAACCCCAGTGAATGATGTAGAAGTCCTTTGTCAGCGAATTCCGGAACGTGTCAGACAATACGAGCTATGTCAGGCATTTGGGAGAATGTCGGGTTGTCAATTAGGCGACTAACTGCGGTCTGTATTCAGGTAGAAGTAGGAGATTTTGAACAGTTCCTGTAAGCAACTGTAGGCCTACACACAAACTGCATCATTAATATTAAACTAATTCCAACAAACAAACAAACAAACATTCTTTAGTGTACTTGTAAGCCTTACAACGCGGCAATCAATAATTTCCGGACTCATGTTAATATAACATTTTTCTTCTCTACGTGTGAGGAATCCATACCTGAAGTTTGCTCACCATTTTCGATACATTCTGTATATACATTTTTTTTTTTTGTTTTATATGCATTAATATATGGAATTTTCTGTTTGTGAAAGTCGAATTCCAAACGGAGAGCAATAAATTAACCAGAGACAGTAAGAGCAGGAAAAAATTGGATTTGCTCTCAAATTGATATTAATCGAGTTAGCCCTGTAACTGGCGTTACAGGAGGTTCTTACCCTTATTGGATTGCATAGGCTTTTTTATTCTTATTCTTTTAACAGTGTTCGTAGAGCCAAAATATTCTATATACATAATCTTGAAGCCTTTTTGAACAGAGTTTGGTTATATTGTTTTTTTTTTCAAAAATATTCCTAATGATTGATATAATAGTAATTAAAAAAAAACTATATAATTAATTATGGTGGAGTTTGCGTCCAAAAGCAGATATACCACTTTTAATGAAAATTTAAGTGCTGTAAGTTTTGTAAAATAGAGAAAAGGGAAATGTAGACAATTCATTTAGGAGAAAATATCTGAAAAAATAATGATTAAGAGTAGGTAGATTGAGAGTAGAAAATAAATAAATAAATAAATAAATAAATAAATAAATAAATAAATAAATAAATAAATAAATAAATAAATAAATAAATAAATAAATAATTAGGTAGGTAGATGGATGGCTGGATGGATGGATGGATGGATGGATGGATGGATGGATGGGTGGGTTTTAGGTAGGTAGATAGATGTAGATAGATAGATAGATAGATAGATAGATAGATAGATAGATAGATAGATAGATAGATAATAGATAGATAGATAGATAGATAGATAGATAGATAGATAGATAGATAGATAGATAGATAGATAGATAGATAGATAGATAGATAGATAGATAGATAGATAGATAGATAGATAGATAGATAGATAGATTTTAGATAGATAATAGATAGATAGATAATAATAGATAATATAATAGATAGATAGATAGATAGATAGATAGATAGATAAAGATAATAGATAGATAATTAGATAGATAGATAGATAGATAGTAGATAGATGATAGATAGATAGATAGATAGATAGATAGATAGATAGATGATAATGATAATAGATAGATAGATAGATAGATAGATAGATAGATAGATAGATAGATAGATAGATAGATAGATAGATAGATAGATAGATAGATAGATAGATAGATAGATAGATAGATAGATAGATAGATAGATAGATAGATAGATAGATAGATAGATAGATAGATAGATAGATAGATAGATAGATAGATAGATAGATAGATAGATAGATAGATAGATAGATAGATAGATAGATAGATAGATAGATAGATAGATAGATAGATAGATAGATAGATAGATAGATAGATAGATAGATAGATAGATAGATAGATAGATAGATAGATAGATAGATAGATAGATAGATAGATAGATAGATAGATAGATAGATAGATAGATAGATAGATAGATAGATAGATAGATAGATAGATAGATAGATAGATAGATAGATAGATAGATAGATAGATAGATAGATAGATAGATAGATAGATAGATAGATAGATAGATAGATAGATAGATAGATAGATAGATAGATAGATAGATAGATAGATAGATAGATAGATAGATAGATAGATAGATAGATAGATAGATAGATAGATAGATAGATAGATAGATAGATAGATAGATAGATAGATAGATAGATATAGATAGATAGATAGATAGATAGATAGATAGATAGATAAAGATAGATAGATAGATAGATAGATAGATAGATAGATAGATAATAGATAGATAGATAGATAGATCAGTGAGTGAGTAAGTGAATAAGTGAATAATTGAATAAATGAATAAGTGAATAAGTAAGTGAATAAGTGAATAAATAAATAACTAAATAAATAATATATTGAAATATTGATGGAATTTCGAAAGGAAACTGGACGAAATTACACTTTTCAATCAAAAGTTGACGAATTCAAATTAATATACCTTTTTACTACTGAAGTGCTGAACAGATAAATGTGGTATTAACACATATGATTAGTAAGAATGAGCTTGATATTCCATATTTTTTCTGATTTCTTAATGTGATTGCCAATTTCAATTTTTCTTGTTTCCTGAGAAAATTATAATATTCATATGTCCGCTTTTGGACGCAAGCTCCACGTGAGTAGAGACAGACATTTTAAAAAATAGCATCAGTCTCCAACATTTAACCACTAATTAGAATAATAATAAATTAAGTTAGAATAATAATAAATTTAAAAGCATTACATTCTTTCGCCTGAGAATCAAACTCGAAATATCGAACTTTACAACTTCAATTTAATTGTCCACATTTCGTTATTTTACATTTTAAATTGTTTTTCTCAATTTCACAATTAATCTTTAAGGCCTTATTTTGCAAATAATCATGTTAATTTGCTCCAGATAGTTTAGAAACGAAGATATTTTAGCATTGAAATATTTATTTTATATTCTACTTTTGTGTCTAAATGAATATCATATTTTGGCAAACTTTCTCAACTGGTGTCTAGTAATGGGAAACAAATGGAAGAATTTTGGACAGAGTGCTTCGAATTGTGACCTCTATCGGAACACGAGCGTACGTTTTGAGTAAACGAGACCGAACTGAAAGGTCCATTTCGCTGTTTTGTGACGTGATATGTGCGTTACACGAGTGAAGCTTACCATGAAGCGAAGCCCCAAAGTGATATGATGGAGTTCACTAGTGTTTACACGTGTTTGAGAGAAGGAACCTGACGAAAGTAAAAAGATTTTACAACAGAATGCAACAAGCTTTGCATACAGAAATGGGGAAAGCCCTAACATTAGCAAGCGTCATTGTTTTGCGCTTTGTTGTGTAGTCAAACTTGGCTGAAAACATGGAATCGGTGTTTATGTCTGTGTTTGTGTTCGGGTATAAGCCCCGGGGCACTGTGGACGGGGAAATTCAGATATGGGTGGAGTGTGGGTGAATAAAGGGTGTACATGTAGGTTCGAAGGGGGTAATAAAGAGTGGAGAGGGGGGAATATGGGAGTCGTTAATAAGCCAGCATGTAATGATTGATTGCCTAATTGCATGCACCAGCAACACTCTTGTTGTTTTGTCTGGTTCAAATTGCCATTGCACGAAAATAGCAAACACATCAACACAACCGGCTTTGAGGGGGGGTGACATTCAAACATTCGAAAAACGTCAATTTCGTCGCTAATGTAGCCTCACTTATGTCCTAGAGCCATCTATTCGGAACCTGTTATTACTGTCTTCAATGTTAATTAACTTGTGGCCACCTCTGTTACTTTTAGCTCATTGCTTAAACTTGCTAATGTACTCTCTTGTATCTCCGGAATATATACACTTAACGGCAAGGTTAGTAGGATTAATTCACACCTTATATTAGATGTCTGAAAAGCTTGTTCTTTAACACTTAACGACTCTGTAATGCTTGTTACGTTTACAATACTTTCTATAAATATAAACGATGTTTTATGTGGTCTAGCAGAGCGAGTTTTTATGCTCTCGGCCTGTAACCCAGCTTAAGAGATGTAGATTCTCAAATATCAAGGGTTAATTTTGTTGTTTTCTAACCTTAATTTTGATTCATACCTCCGTTCGCTACTAAAATTTTACTGTATTTCAACTTTTTTTTTCCTCAGAATCTATAGGCCTAGGTCTTTTCGAAATAAAATTTGCATGTACACGGTACACGAAATTGCCTATCCTAACAGTGTTAAATTATGTCCTACTTACTTACTTACTTACTGGCTTTTAAGGAACCCGAGGTTCATTGCCGCCCTCACGTAAGCCCGCCATTGGTCTCTATCCTGAGCAAGATTAATCTATTCTCTATCATCATATCCCACCTCCCTCAAATCCATTTTAATATTATCTTCCCATCTACGTCTCGGCCTCCCTAAAGGTCTTTTTCGCTCCGGCCTTCCAACTAACACTCTATATGCATTTCTGGATTCGCCCATACGTGCTACAAGCCCTGCCCCTCTCAAACGTCTGGATTTAATGTTCCTAATTATGTCAGGTGAAGAATACAATGCGTGCAGTTCTGTGTTGTGTAACTTTCTCCATTCTCCTGTAACTTCATCCCTCTTAGCCCCAAATATTTTCCTAAGCACCTTATTCTCAAACACTCTTAACCTAACTTATGTTCCTCTCTCAAAGTGAGAGTCCAAGTTTCACAACCATAAAGAACAACCGGTAATATAACTGTTTCATAAATTCTAACTTTCAGATTTTTTGATAACAGACTGGATGATAAAAACTTCTCAACCGAATAATAACAGGCATTTCCCATATTTATTCTGTATTTAATTTCCTCCCGAGTATCATTTATATTTGTTACTGTTGCTCCAAAATATTTGAACTTCACCACCTCTTCTAAAGATAAATTTCCAATTTTTATATTTCCATTTCGTACAATATTCCCGTCACGAGACATAATCATATACTTTGTCTTTTCGGGATTTACATCCAAACGTATCTCTTTACTTGCTTCCAGTAAAATTCCCGTGTTTTCCCTAACCGTTTGTGGATTTTCTCCTAACAGTTAAATTATGTCGTACATAAGGAAACTTTCCTCGAAAACTATTGAAGCTTGCTAGGTGATTTTTTGTGAGAGGTGTGGGTAGTGATGCATGAGCCATTAAAAAAATGTCAGTATAAAAGTTTAATTCAATATTTATAGGCTGGTAATGTTCAGAGTGAAATGTTTCCATGATTATGGAATAAATCATTCTGAATTCAGTGGTATAAAAGACAAGTAATTGGTTTCTTATCCAAGTGTAAAAGAGAGGCCCTAACTGATAACCTGTTTTCCCATTTCGCTAAATGTACCTCAATTTTCAGGTGTACGTTACTATTATCAAGTAATGTATATTGCAAATTCTAAGAGAAAATTGAGGTAAATGTTTCATCCTTAGTGAAACAGAAAAAATATAAATATAAACGATGTTTTATGTGGTCTAGCAGAGCGAGTTTTTATGCTCTCGGCCTGTAACCCAGCTGAAGAGATGTAGATTCTCAAATATCAGGGGTTAATTTTGTTGTTTTCTAACTTTCATTTTCATTCATACCTCCGTTCGCTACTATAATTTGACTGTATTTCAACATTTTTTCCTCAGAATGTATAGGCCTAGGTCTTTTCGAAATAAAATTTGCATGTACACGGTACACGAAATCGCCTATCCTAACAGTGTTAAATTATGTCGTACATAAGGAAACTTTCCTCGAAAACTATTGAAGCTAGATAGCTGATTTTTTGTGAGGGGTGTGGGTAGTGATGCATGAGCGATTAAAAAAATTTCAGTATAAAAGTTTAATTCAATATTTCTAGGCTGGTAATGTTCAGAGTGAAATGTTTCCGTGATTATGCAATAAATCATTCTGAATTCAGTGGTATAAAAGACAAGTAATTGGTTTCGTATCCAAGTGTAAAAGAGAGGCCCTAACTGATAACCTGTTTTCCCATTTCGCTAAATGTACCTCAATTTTCAGGTGTACGTTACTATTATCAAGTAATGTATATTGCAAATTCTAAGAGAAAATTGAGGTAAATGTTTCATCCTTAGTGAAACAGAAAAAAAATATATAGACGATGTTTTATGTGGTCTAGCAGAGCGAGTTTTTATGCTCTCGGCCTGTAACCCAGCTGAAGAGATGTAGATTCTCAAATATCAAGGGTTAATTTTGTTGTTTTCTAACCTTCATTTTGATTCATACCTCCGCTCGCTACTGTAATTTTACTGTATTTGAACATTTTTTTCCTCATAATCTTTAGGCCTATGTCTTTTCGAAATAAAATTTGCATGTACACTTTACACGAAATCGCCTATCCTAACAGTGTTAAATTATGTCGTACATAAGGAAACTTTCCTCGAAAACTATTGAAGCTAGATAGCTGTTTTTTGTGAGGGATGTGGGTAGTGATGCATGTGCGATTAAAAATTTCAGTATAAAAGTTTAATTCAATATTTCTAGGCTGGTAATGTTCAGAGTGAAATGTTTCCATGATTATACAATAAATCATTCTGAATTCAGTGGTGTAAAGGACAAGTAATTGGTTTCTTATCCAAGTGTAAAAGGAAGGTCCTAACTGATAACCTGTTTTCCCATTTCGCTAAATGTACCTCAATTTTCAGGTGTACGTCACTATTATCATGTAATGTATATTGCAAATTCTAAGAGAAAATTGAGGTAAATATGTCATCCTTAGTGAAATAGAAAAAATATTTAACTTTCAAGCAAACGTTCTGATGGGGGCAGGTAAAAAATTTACATTTTTTCCTTCTACCATGTTAATAATGTCAAAAGAAGTACTTATACAAATTTTGGCCACTTGACCGCAATTACGAGGGCCGTAAAAAAATAAATTCGCCAGAAGCAGTTAATTGAAAGAAAAAACACAATTTCATTGGACAAATTTATTAGAACGGACACAGCTTGTTGAGCTACTTTTTAATATATTTTCCATCGGAATTGAGACATTTGTCATATCATGGGATCGACAGAGAGAGGTGCAGACGCAGTCAAACGCTGGTTCCGATCTGAGGCGGCTGACTTCTACGACACAAAAATTGATCCCATGGTATGAAAAATTCTCGATTCCAGTGGGGGATATGTTGACAAATAGCGCAACAATTGCTGTATCTGTTTCAATAAATATTTCCATGAAATTGTGCTTTTTTCTATAAACGACCCCAAGGAAAATCACTTTCTGGACGGCCTCATAATTGCGGTCGAGTGGCCAAAATTTGTATAAGCACTTCTTTTGACATTACTAACATGGTGGAAGAAAAAAAATAACTTTTTTATCTGCCCCCATCACAACGTTTGCTTGTTAGATTAACAATTTTTTCAATTTCGTTTCAATGCATAAATATTTTTTTCTCATCTTACGTGTGTGATATTCATAAACCCGTAGATCTGCCTTGTAGAATATAGGCTGCAGAAAACACTGTAAAATTTTCATGTAAATAGATTAAGTAGTTTCAGAGAAAATGCACTTAAGTTTGAAAATATCAACTTACGGAAAACTGGATTTAAAAAAATAGAAGGATGTATGAATTACATGTGCCGCCGAATTTAGAGAGGCCATTTAAAGGGTTATCTACATCAATACCTCCCACAATATACTCACTCCTTAAAACAATATCATTGGACGATTTTAGAATATTGAATATAAATACATAATCTTACCACCATTTGAAAGAGTTTGAAGTTTTATACTGACATTACATGCACTCGATGTGAGCCCCACGGCAGACGTTCAGGCGATTATCCAATTCTTGCCAAAAACCTCTTAAGCATGTCTTCCGTGTGACGTTCCTGATTGCTGTGTTAATGCGCCTTCTCAATTCGGCCAACGTTGCTGGAAGTGGAGGTATGTAAGCATTGTCCTTGACGAAACTCCATAGAAAGAAATCACACTGTGAAATCCGGTGAACGGGATGACCATATGCAGAAGGTACTGTCTGCGTCCGTTGTACGACCAATCAAAGACTGAGCCCCTCCACTTTTGCATACGGACGTACCTAAATCAACACCTACCAGGTCGAAGGTCAATTGGAGTGTTGGTGAAATGGAGAGAAACGGGAGTATCCCAAGAAAAAACCCTCTGCAACGTCTGTTCCGTCCATCACGAATTCCAAACAGATAGATATTGATATTAGTACTACAAGAACTGGTAGACGTGGGTGGCGCAGTCGGTACAGTGCTGTTCTTCTGTGCCCGAGTTGCAGGTTCGATCCCGGCCCATGTCGATGACATTTAAGTGTGCTTAAATGGGACAGGTTCATGTTAGTAGATTTACTGGCATGTGAAAGAACTTTGCGGTACAAAATTCCAGTACACCGACGACGCTGATATAACCTCTGCAGTTGCGAGCGTCGTTAAATAAAACATAGTTTGCAATTTACAAACACTACTAGTGTTGATATTAATACTGGTACTAATCTCTTCAACTTACAAGAGATGAAATGACGCTAAGTATGTTCCCTCTTTACCCCATGAGATGCGGTTTGTTAGTTTTTATATTTCCATTAATTTTTGTTAATGTGTTCTGGCAGTAGGCCCTATATCTAGGTCAAAACATATAGCCAGAGGCTAGGTTTGGGCTAGGTAGGCGAGTTTGCCTATTTATTCGAAGCTGCGCTCGGGCTTGGGTTTCATTCCCATTTGACTATCTGATTTTTTCGAGGTTTACACAAACTAGAATCCGAATGTCAGGTAATCTACTGCGAGTTCTCTGCCGCATATCGTCAAATACCATCTTGCTATCGCCAATTCGATCGACGTCAATAATCTGACAGTTGAATAATATCAAGGAAAAATAGTTCCGGGGTCGGTCGGTAGAGCGTTGGTGCGTTCAGTCAAAGGTCCCGGGATCGATACCCGGCCCCGGAAAAATTTTTCCTTGAAATTATTCAAGTCTTCTTCAGAGAGAGCTTTACCTGAAAGCTAGATTTTAATCTGACAGTTGATACAGCGTCCTTATATAACAAAATAAAAATTCTGAAGACTATTTTATTGTTCCGGCAGGGTTCCTCTGGAGTCTGGATTTTTAGTTAAATTTTTCTGCGAAAATTTTCTTGATCGTCTTAGCAATTATGAGGGGGTTTACTTGTATGTTTGCCTTGTCATCTACTCCAGAGTAAGAAAACCATACGTTTATACATCCGGTTGTCATGGAAGCCAAATTAATTTCCTAATTAAGTGTGCAGTTGCCAAGTGATGTTGGAGAAACGCGCACTTTTTTTTTTCTCCACTTAACATTTACACAAAAATATTCACAGTTTGTTCAATGTAGCGTTCAGCCGTAATTGTAACATTAAAATAATTGGGCCAATTATGCGATTTGCGTTTAAAGCACAACATACACCAATTTATATTTAATGAAGCTGAATTTCGTGAATACTCCGGATTTTCTGCGAATTAGAGGCTTTTGGTGAATAGTCACGCAGCTTAATCCACGTCTCGTCTAAAAACACTACTATTTAAGGATCTGTGTTACAATCTAGAGTTTTATTTTTAATCATTTGCAAAGCCGAATTCCCATAACTGTATCACAAAATATATGGAGAGCTCAATATAATAATAATAATAATAATAATAATAATAATAATAATAATAATAATAATAATAATAATAATAATAATGGCTTTATTTAACCTGGCAGAGTTAAGGCCGTAGGGCCTTCTCTTACACTCAACCAGGATTAAAACTTGCTTACACAGTTGAACATAAAACTGGATCGGAATTAAGTACTTACATACTGATACAATTTAGGTACATAATGAGATCAAAAGAGGTAGTTACATAAAATTTACCTCATAAAATAAAAATAAATATAGTGGAATACATATTAATGTTGTTAGAATCAAATACGAATCACATAAAAACAGAAGCCGATAATTCAATAAAAAAAATGTACACAGTAAAAATAAAAATAAACACATTAGTATACATATTAGTATTAGGTTACAATTAAGTAGGATTTACATAATTAAACTAGAAACCGACAATTGAATAAAGTGTAGACAAAAAAATTGATTAATAATAATAAAAAAAGAACACAGTGGGATACATATTGGCGTTAAGTGATAAATAAACACGATTTAGATAATAAAAATAAGAAACAAAAAAAAAAATAAAAATAAATACAGTGAAACACATTCCATTAAATATTTGCAACGCGTTAGGTCTGGCAACTCATAAGATATTTTCCTAATTTACATTTAAAGGAAATTAAAGTTCGGCAGCCCTTGACTTCAGTCGGCAGAGAATTCCAGTGACGAGAAGTAGCGACAGTGAAAGATGAATAAAGAGATGATGTGTGCAGTGGTATTTCTAGCTTGTTATCATATTGTGACCGAGTGTTTAAGTTATGATACCGAGAAAGACTGTGGAATCGGACAGATAAGTAAGAGGGAATAGAGGTGTGCAAAATTCTTTATAAGAGAGAAAGGGAATAGTATATTACGATACAAGATTGGGAAGTGTTTTTTTTTTACAAAATCGAGGAAAAATTTGAAAAACTGGCAGAGCGTGTTTTTCAGTTTCCGAGAGTTCGTAATGCACTTCACAAACGTGTATTGCACAGTAATTTTGGCACGATAGTATATTTCGAAATTAATATTGTTTTATAATATTAATACTACATTACAGTACGTACATTACACTATGAACAGCTGACTGAAGGTTAGCAGTCTGGCCAAGATATAAACTTCACCATCAACTTCAATGTGAAGGAGTAAAAATTATTCAGGTAATTGTGATATTTCTTGTTCAGTTGGAATAATTTTTATTTATTTTTGTTAAGTGAAGTTTGAATTGTTTAAATAAAGTTCAGTACATTTCAAATGCAGTGACTTGTTTCGTATACTGTGTATTCATTAAAACTCTTTTGCGTATGAATTTTACATGCAATGTAGGATTGTAGCATGCATAGAAGGCAGTGGTTTTCATTACAACTCTAGAGCAGTTATTTGTAATATTTAAACGTACTTATAGATATAGGTTGGCAACTCTGAATTCAGTCAAATAAACTTTCAATCGTTGCGGGCGTTTGCTGTAACGACGAGAAAACATATTATCATGCGAGAAATATATTACACATGTTTTATATATAGAGTCTTTGGCAGTATCATATTCTTGCAATACCGTTTTCCAGCCATTCAGCTTTTCAGTACGACATCATATACCACCAAAGGAAGAACTTAATCTAAAAATCCCCCTCATCCTGGATTAAAATTATCAAAGAAAAATGAATATTATTTCATTATTTAAATTCTTGAAACCAGAAAATGCATTTTCTCTTCAAATTATTTTGGATTCCGAAACAGTGCTGGATGAAAATCACCCTGAAAGTGAAATAAGTGAACAGGAAGAAGAATATTTGACACTGTAGTAGAGAAGTTTTCAATTGTAACATAGTTTCAAAACGGATTTTCTTAATACTTCCTCTGTTTTTCTTATTAGAAATTTAAAACAAATTTTATTCTGTTTTTACAGTACATTTTCATAAAAAACGTAACCTTATTGACTAAAAGTTCTTATTTTGTATTATTTTGATAAACTGAAGCCTTAATGTACTATTATTTCTTATTATTCATTCAATAAAAATTCGAGTATGTTAGTGAAATAACAGTTTCCAGCTGGTTTTATTGCCTAGGTATTCTAATTTATGAAGTCTCAGACTTCCTGTGCAATAATGACTTAAGTTTTCCATAATCTATATAAAAATGTTTAAAATTGGGTTGTATTTCAATTATATCTGATATTGGATTTGAATAATTTATACAGTCTAAAATATTACAAAAACAAATGATACGAGTAGGCCTATATGTACTAATAAAATTTCTGTATTGTTCTAAAACTTTGACTTTTAAACTTAAGCTATTATTGCATACAGCGCCCTAATTGTTTTGACTGTGTAAATTTTAATAATCTTGTCATGGTATAAGCACAGTCTAGTATATACAGTCACGAATCTTGAGTTGTGAGGGTACTAGGAACAATAGACTGTGCAGGTACTATTTCGCATTGTCTGTAATGAGACGATAGTAGCGATCCTAGTGGTTAGCAACTATCTGTGGATGCATATTCCCTACGTATTGAGCTTCGTGACTGTATATACTAGACTGTGGTATAAGCTCGCTAAGGGCGCGCGCGATAAAGTCCAATGAATCCAATGAATTACTAGCTAAACAGGAATGGATACATTTAAAAGGTACGCTAAGACGCGTTCTTGCAAGAGGAATTGGAGCTGAGAAGATATATTTATTTTATTTTTATTATTTTTTGAAACTTGGTTTGAAGTTAGATTAGTTGTAATTGTGATAATTAATGATAACGGTGGTAACAATAACTGTTGTTTTACTATTTCATTATTAGTAGCTATTATTTTCGTTTTGAAGATTCCAACTGTGCATAGTTATAGCATGAATGGCCGTATGGGCTCGTGCGAAGGATCTTGTTTACATGAGTTTGTATAATTTATTATGCATCAATAAATGACTTTATCTATCTATCTATCTATCTATCTATCTATCTATCTATCTATCTATCTATCTATCTATCTATCTATCTATCTATCTATCTATCTATCTATCTATCTATCTATCTATCTATCTATCTATCTATCTATCTATCTATCTATCTATCTATCTATCTATCTATCTATCTATCTATCTATCTATCTATCTATCTATCTATCTATCTATCTATCTATCTATCTATCTATCTATCTATCTATGTCTGTCTGTCTGTCTGTCTGTCTATCTATCTATCTATCTATCTATCTATCTATCTATCTATCTATCTATCTATCTATCTATCTATCTATCTATCTATCTATCTATCTATCTATCTATCTATCTATCTATCTATCTATCTATCTATCTATCTATCTATCTATCTATCTATCTATCTATCTATCTATCTATCTATCTATCTATCTATCTATCTATCTATCTATCTATCTATCTATCTATCTATCTATCTATCTATCTATCTATCTATCTATCTATCTATCTATCTATCTATCTATCTATCTATCTATCTATCTATCTATCTATCTATCTATCTATCTATCTATCTATCTATCTATCTATCTATCTATCTATCTATCTATCTATCTATCTATCTATCTATCTATCTATCTATCTATCTATCTATCTATCTATCTATCTATCTATCTATCTATCTATCTATCTATCTATCTATCTATCTATCTATCTATCTATCTATCTATCTATCTATCTATCTATCTATCTATCTATCTATCTATCTATCTATCTATCTATCTATCTATCTATCTATCTATCTATCTATCTATCTATCTATCTATCTATCTATCTATCTATCTATCTATCTATCTATCTATCTATCTATCTATCTATCTATCTATCTATCTATCTATCTATCTATCTATCTATCTATCTATCTATCTATCTATCTATCTATCTATCTATCTATCTATCTATCTCTATCTATCTATCTATCTATCTATCTATCTATCTATCTATCTATCTATCTATCTATCTATCTATCTATCTATCTATCTATCTATCTATCTATCTATCTATCTATCTATCTATCTATCTATCTATCTATCTATCTATCTATCTACCTACCTACCTACCTACCTACCTACCTACCTATCTATGTCTGTCTGTCTGTCTATCTCTGTCTGTCCGTCCGTCCGTCGGTCCGTCCGTCCGTCCGTCCGTCCGTCCGTCCACCTACCTAACCACCTATCTAATTGGGGCTGAGAAGAAGTGTGGACTTAAAAGTGAGCTCCAAACCTGTTCGCTACTTGTCTCACTCCTACTTTTGCTGTTCCATTGAAGGAAAATTAAGTAATTTTGAAGCGAAAAGCCGGTAACCTAATAGTACCACATGAGGGGGGAAAAGCACAACAGAACTGGAACAGGTCAGGATCGCCGAAGATATTAAAAGCCTGCACATTGAGTGGGACGCTGAAAGACAACGCCAAGGATGACGCGTGCCTGTAGATTTCTAATGAATGCGATTGCCATGGGAAGTTACTGCAAGAACCTCCGAGCAACGTAACATTTTGCGACCGATCTTGAATTGATGGAAACGTTACATCTTAGTCTGGTTAGAGATGATTTGAACGGTTCTACTCACGGTTGCTTTAGATTTTCAACATTATCCCCTATTAGTAACTGAAATGAACTAGTGACGTAAAACTTTAGTGTAATTTAAGTTCTATCTTTCCGAAAGAGCTAAGCGCAAATATTTTAAATTTTATTGTATTCAATAAAATGAGTATATCATACTAATTAGGTTCTGTCGTAGCTCAACTGTGACCCATTCGCGCGCCAAAAATGGTGTCACAGGTATCTCAACATGCATTTGGCTGTGTTTTCTTCATCGATATCTCAGAAAGTTGCTTTGGCGGTTAGCCCCTTTGGAAATATAGGTTTTCACTTTATACTTCAAGCTTAGGAGAGGGAGATAGACAAATCTCCGTTGTTTATTCTTACTACACGCGAATTTCTTCTACCTTCCTGAGAACTGTTTTCGATAGTCTGTACCTCAGTTTAAAAATTCGGTCAGAGTTAGATTTTGTTAACAATTAATCCTTACGTTCCTCTCGACGTCGTACATTTAAAATGTTTCAATAGAGCAAGTCTGCATCTACAGCATAATTTGCATCAAACATAGTTCAGATTCTAATAGTTTTGTTAAGGATTTAACAAAGAAAATTCTTACGTTAACTTAATTTTAACAATTCGTTAAACTGTTTAACAACAGTTCATGAAACAGTTCTTGTGTTAAATTTATTGCTGAATCGGTATAATACTTGCCTTTTTAGTTCCAACATTCGTTGGTGAAACCGGTCCTAACTGTTTTATCGACCTTTGAAATCCATCCCGCGGTCTGCCCGTGTCCATCTGTAATGTGAAACCACCGCCTGTGGTGTACTCTGCATAGTCTCTTACGAACTAATTGGTTTACGCTTCTCGTTACTAGCGACATCTGTGAGCTCGCTCGTAGATTCGGGGCGAATAATGTGTTATGGGCCTTGCTATTGGATAAAAAATTTTCGGGTCTAAATTTTACTGATAACTGTACTCGTAGGAGCTTCATTATACGGCCTTAGAGAGGAGAGTCCAACTCTTTGGAACCCTCTGAGAGCAGTATGAATGACCTTACAACGAAGTGAATGTTTAAGACTGATGTCTGAGAGTAAACAATTCTCAAATATCCCATTTTCATTACTACAACTACTACTACTACTACTACTACTACTACTACTACTACTACTACTACTACTACTGCTACTGCTACCACCACCACCTACTACTACTGTCACCTATTACTATTACTATCATAATAATAATAATAATAATAAAAATAATAATAATAATAATAATAATAATAATAATAATAATAATAATAATGATTTATTTTAGCTGGCAGAGTTAAGGCCGTAAGGCCTTCTCTTCCACACAACCAGCAAAAAGTGTATATACATATGCATGAACTTACAAAGAATTCAACAATTTGATTTAGATGAGAGTTACATATATACAAGAGTTATTTACGAATTAAACAACAAAATACTATGAACTATTAATTAAACACTGAAATAAACTGTGTAGCAGAATTAAACTAAAATACATAGAATGTTAATATATTTCAAATTATATTAGATAATAGAAAGAGATTATTATGAGACAATTTTGAAAATGCAGCACAATCAGGATGATGTCTAAAGAAAAAAAGCAACAGTGTAGTCTGTAATATTTTAAATCAGTATGATTGGAGTGAAATGCATTATCACCTACAAATACTGTTATTACTACCACCTACTACTGCCACTGCTAACTACTATTACCACATAGTACTACCTACTATTGTTATTACCACCACCAACACCACCACTACTGCCGCCACTAATAATATTACTATCACCACCTACTACTTCGATTACCTACTGTTAATACCACCACCAACAACTACTGGTACTACTGTTACCACCACCTACTCCTATTACCATCACCTACTGCTACTACTACTACTACTGCTGCTGCTACTACTACTGCTACTGCTAGCTACTACTACTACTATTATCTGCCACTACTATAGCTGCTAATACAGCTGTTAGTGGTACTACTACTACTACTGCTACTGCTAGCTACTACTACTACTACTACTATCTGCCACTACTATAGCTGCTAATACAGCTGTTAGTGGTACTACTACTACTGCTATTACTACCATAATCACCACCGACTACTACTACTGCTATTACTACCATAATCACCACCTACTACTACTACTATTAATACTGTAACTACTACTACCACTACTACTACCATCACCACTAACTACTACTACTACTATCTGCCACTACTATAGCTGCTAATACTGCTGTTACTGGTACTACTACTACCTACTATTACTACCATCATCATCATCACCACTACTACTACTACTACTACTACTACTACTGATACTACCATCACCACTAACTGCTACTACTATCTGCCACTATTATAGCTGCTAATACTACTGTTACTGGTACTACTACTACTACCTACTATTACTACCATCACCACCAACTACTACTACTACTGCTACTACTACCACCATCACCACTACCTATTACTACTATCTGCCACTACTATAGCTGCTAATACTGCTGTTACTGGTACTACTACTACCTACTATTACTACCACCACCACCTACTACTGGCGGCCGGGTAGCTCAGTTGGTAGAGCAGCTGGCTACGGACTGGAAGGTCCGGGGTTCGATCCCAGGTGGTGACAGGATTTTTCTCGTTGCCAAACTTTCAGAACGGCCCCAAGGTTCACTCAGCCTTCTATAAAATTGAGTACCGGGTCTTTCCCGGGGGTAAAAGGCGGTCAGAGCGTGGTGCCGACCACACCACCTCATTCTAGTGCCGAGGTCATGGAAAGCATGGGGCTCTACCTCCATGCCCCCCAAGTGCCTTCATGGCATGTTACGGGGATACCTTTACCTTACCTTACCTTACCTTACCACCTACTACTACTATTGAATTCATTGAATTAAATTAGCTCATAAATTAAGTTACTACTTTACCTTATAGATTTATCTAAATTTAAATAAATGTGTAGTGAAGATTATTGCTGGAGAACCTTTTAAGTGTAGTGAAAATATTTGTAATTTAAATTTATGTATTGTATTGATTAAGGCTGGTTGAGTGGAAGAGAAGGCCTTATGGCCTTAACTCTGCCAGCGAAAATAAAACATTATTATTATTATTATTATTATTATTATTATTATTATTATCACCTACTACTGCTGTTACTGGTACTACTACTACCTACTGTTACTACTACCACTACTACCAGCTGCTACTACTGCTTTACTATTACTACCTACCATCACCACTACACCACCACTATCTGCCACTACTATAGTTACTAAACCTGCTACTGTTACCTACTATTAATACCACTACCACAACAATTTACTATTTACCTAACTACTCCTATTACCATCACCACCAACTACTACTACTACTACTACTACTACTACTACTACTACTACTACTACTACTACTACTATCTGCCACTACTATAGCTGTTACTGATACAGCTGTTAGTGGTACTACTACTACTGCTATTACTACCATAATCACCACCGACTACTACTACTGCTATTACTACTACTAATCACCACCTACTACTACTACTATTAATACTGTTACTACTACTACCACTACTACTAACTACTACTACTACTATCTGCCACTACTATAGCTGCACTACTGCTGTTACTGGTACTACTACTACTACTATTACTACCATCATCACCACCACCACTACTACTACTACTACTACTGCTACTGCTACTACTACTACTGATACTACCATCACCACTAACTGCTACTACTACTCTGCCACTACTATAGCTGCTAATACTGATACTGGTACTACTACTACTACCTACTATTACTACCATCACCACTAACTACTACTACTACTACTACTGCTACTACTACTACCATCACCACTACCTATTACTACTATCTGCCACTACTATAGCTGCTAATACTGCTGTTACTGGTACTACTACCTACTATTACTACCACCACCACCTACTACTGCCACCGGGTAGCTCAGTTGGTAGAGCAGCTGGCTACTGGACTGGAAGGTCCGGGGTTCGATCCCAGGTGGTGACAGGATTTTTCTCGTTGCCAAACTTTCAGAACGCCCCAAGGTTCACTCAGCCTTCTATAAAATTGAGTACCGGGTCTTTCCAAAAGGCCTCAGAGCGTGGTGCCGACCACACCACCTCATTCTAGTGCCGAGGTCATGGAAAGCATGGGGCTCTACCTCCATGCCCCCACTTCATGGCATGTTACGGATACCTTTACCTTACCTTACTTACCACCTACTACTACTATAGCTGCTACTACTGCTGTTACTGGTACTACTACTACCTACTATTACTATACCACTACTACAGCTGCTACTACTGCCTACTACTATTACTACTACTACCATCACCACTACCTACTAATACTTTGCTACTACTACTAACGAAATCCACCGAATAATTCAGCCACTACTATAATGCTAAATTTTTGCTGTTACTGGTACTACTACTACCTACGATTACTAAACTACTACTACTACAGCTGCTACTGACCTTGTAATGTTACTATTACTACTACTACCATCACCTACCTACCACTATCTGCCACTCTATAGTTGGACTGCTGTTACTGGTACAATTACTACCACTACCACCTACAATTTACTATTTCCTAACTACTGTTACTACCCGTCCCCACCAACAACTACTATTACTACTACTACTACCCCCACTTACTGTGTTACTGATACTACTACTACTACTACTACTACTTTGCTACTACTACCTCAGCCACTTACTGCTGTTACTGAATTACTACACTACTACTGACTACTACTAAATCTCTTGGGAATACTAATACTACTACTACTACTACTACTACTACTACTACTACTACTTCTACTACTACTACCTGCCACTACTGCTGTTACTGATACTACTACTACTACTACTACTTAAATTACTACTATCTACTATTACTGCCAAAACCATGACCTACTAATACTTTTGCTACTACAACACGTAGATGCTGAATTGAACGAAATCCACCGAATAATTCAGGCCGGCGGACGCGATAATGAACATCAAATTTTTTGTCAGGTATACCGAAGACTTAGATTTCCATGAAAATTCTCTATATCGACTTCACAAAACCGTTCTAAACTCTTATAATGGGAAGGTAGAAGTGATCCTTGTAATGATATGGGAGGATTCACGTGTTGCAGAGTGTAGTTGCCCGCTGCACCACCCCGCATGAGCAAGCTGCGCTTCTTTGCTGTAATCGGTCGTTGGACGCAGCTCTGCATGGGCGAGGCGCTTTGGGGAGAACAAACATGTGTACTGCGTTGCAACCCTAACATGCTTACCGAGTCTGTTTCCATATACTGTAGTTTTGCTACCCGTCCCCCGAATTCCAAGCAAATGTACATAATGAAACCTCTACACCCCCGACGGTTAATGTGTACACTCATAAATAAGTTGTTATTAACCCAATTTGCCCCCAGCCATCTCCAAGTCACGCGTCAGTGGTGGCTTGGGAATCACTTCATGTTGACTGACCCTAAATCTCTGTTATACCCCGTACGAAGAGAAATAGAGAGACTGGTAATTGGAAATCAAATGTTAATGTCAGTGCACCCATTAGGGTGGCTTGGAATTATCACTTTCATGTTGACTGGACCCTAAATCTCTTGGGAATATCATACCCCGGATACAAAAGAAATAGAGAGAGGAACAATTTATTAATTTTGAAATCAAATGTTAATGTCTATATCGACATGTAATTTCCTGATTCACCGTCACAATTGAATAGCTGCTCAGAACAAGTTTGTAACCAGCAAATACGAAATTCTTAAAAATGGGGGGGGGGAACACATTGTACTGTATATACTTTTAAGTTTTTAGAACAAGGTTTACAGTCAGACATGTGAACTATTTTAATAGGAGTAAAGTATTAAGCCTTGTGTTTTTCTGAACCGACGCAATAGTGACGAGCGGTAGCAAGGCGTGTCTCGCTCAAATCTATTAATCCAAAGATATGAGTGGTTTCTATGGCTTAGATATTAAAATGTTATATAATATATAATATGATGTCCCTGTATATATATTGTATATAATAGTATTATGTAGTATAATAAGGACAACAAGGAAATTCTATAATTATGCAACGAAATATATGAGCAAGGCGACTGGCCTGAAGATTTCACGCAGAGAATGTTGCTTTCAATACCGAAGAAAAAGAATACCAAGAAATGTAACGAGTTCAGGACTATCAGTCTGATATCTCACTCGGCGAAGATTCTTCTGCGAATACTGAATCGACGTTTGTACTCTAAGATGGAAGAACAGTTGGAAGAAGAGCAGTTTGGCTTCAAGAAGAGTAAAGGTACGAGAGATGCAATTGGACTGCTACGAACTATCGGCGAAAGATATCTAGAGAAGAATAAAGAAGTGTATGTAGTATTTGTGAACCTAGAAAAGGCGTTTGACAGCGTGGATTGGAGTAAACTGATGGGGATCCTAAAGAAAGTTGGGATTGGAAAGAGAGGAGGCTGTTCAGTAACCTATATATGAAACAATGTGTGAAAGTCAGGATAGGAGAAGAAATGCCAGAAGGAATTGAAATAGGGAAAAGAGTACGACAAGGATGCCCTTTATCACCTACTCTGTTCAACATCTACTTGGAGGATTTAGTGAAGAACTGTTTTCAGAAGATGGGAGGAGGAAGAAGAATAAAGTGTGTAAGATTTGCTGATGATATGGCGTTGTTAATAGAAGAGGAGCTGATAGATAAGGAGCTACATGACAGCTGTGAGCAGTATGGAAGGAAGGTAAATGCCAACAAGACGAAGACCATGGTCATAGGAAGAAAAGTAAAGGAAGTAAACTTACGAATTCTAAATGAGGCATAGAACAAGTGGACAGCTTATAATACGTGGGTTGTGCTATAAGCAGTAACATGAGCTGCTGGCCAGAAGTCAAAAGGAGAATAGCATTGGAAAAGGAAGCTTATAATAGAAAAAGGGGAATCTTCTGCGGACCTCTGGAGAAAGAACTAAGAAAGAAACTAGTGAAGTGCTTTGTGTGGAATGTAACATTGTATAATGCAGAAACATGGACATTACGACGAAGTGAATAGAAGCGAATAGAATCACTTGAAATGTGAATATGGAGAAGGTTGGAGCGTGTGAAATAGATAGAGTAAGAAACGAAGCTGTGTTGGAAAGAGTGGACGAAGAAAGAATAATGCTGAAACTGATCAGGAAGAGGAAAAGGAATTGGCTGGGTCACTGGCTGAGAAGAAACTGCCTACTGAAGGATGCACTGGAAGGAACTGTGAACGGGAGAAAAGTTCGGGGCAGAAGAAGATATCAGGTGATAGACGACATTAAGATATATGGATCATATAAGGAGACAAAGAGGAAATCAGAAAATAGGAAAGATTGGAGAATACTAGGTTTGCATTGAAGATCAGAACACTATTAATGAATGAAGGTTGTCTATGATGATTATGGCTGTAGACGCCCTTTCGAGGACATTCACATATCAGAACCCCTTTTACTATATTTAAACCGTTTCTGTTCGGATTATCATTGATTCACTTACATGAAGCTACGTATCAGTAGGGAATCTATCCTGCTTTTCGATGTTTCGACGTTTTGTTACAACATAGCACAAACGTTTTTGTCGGGGAATTTATGTTGAAACGTTAATAAATTTCAACGACGTTTAAGACAAGTCATTACATGCACGGTATTTTGAAACTATATTGAAAATTAAAAAATGAACGTACTCTATTGTTCTGAAATTGGCATCGCAAGTTCATGTGCTACGACTCACAGTTCCAGCACGTACTTGAAATAATAGTAAAAAAAGCTTCTGTATTATAGCTTCCATAAATTTCCAAGCGAAAGAAGAAAATTGCTTCCTGTAATAGAGATTTGATTTAAGCTAATTTCTTCGAACGTGTTTAATACGTATTTCTTGTGCGTACGTGACAGAAGAGTCGAAGAAAGGGAAGTATTTCCCATTTCGTCGTAATGCAACGCCGAACGCTCACGTAGGTAATGAGACTCCCAATTCTTGAGAGTGATGACGAAGGCGGCAATGATCCTGCATCATCGCTCACACGGTAAATACGCATAGTCGAAAACAGAGTGACGTCACTTTGCAACAGACAGTAAATCCAAAGTACCAGTCGGAATTTCGTTTGATCTTGCTTATTGAAAGGGGTATTTATATGAGGTGTGTTTATCGATACGGAAACTGATATAATATCGATATTAATCAATATTTCCATGACTATAATGTGACAAAATCCCGCATTCCGTGGCATTCGCGGTTCATTCATTCACTTATTTACTTATTTAATTACTTACTAACTAACGCGTTACGGAATGCGCGCTGGTTCATTCGTTCATTCCTCACTGTTACTTGGAAGAAATTTTCTATTAATTAATTAATTTATTTATTTATTCATTTATTTATGTATTTATTTATTTTATTTAATTAATTAATTTATTTATTTACTTCGATTATTGTGACGTTTTGTTAAGCCCCTAAGTTCTGAATTGCAGTCAAGTTGGGAGCTCAGAATATGGTCAGATACGAACATCCGACGGTATGATCACAATCACCAGTCCTTAAGTCTCTCGTGACTCCGGAACGTAGAACTTTACACTCTTTGTCTTTACTCTTTCGAATTCTGCACACTTCAATACCAAATTACCTTTCTCTCGTTTCTGATCTCTCTAACCTCGACTAAATCAGCATCTGGGCACGCTAAGTATACCCTTCAGTAGCATCTTGTTATTCATCATCTTTTACAATATCCTGTCGCGTCAATGGATTATTGTCACAAAGTATTAGGGGCTGCAAACAATAAACACCTTTAAGAACAGCTTCAAAGATAACCTTATTCATTTCATTCAATCATTAACTGATTTAAACTATCACTGACTAACATTGTTACTTTTTTCTTTAGACATCATCCTGATTGTGCTGTATTTTAATTGTCTCGTAATAATCTCTTTCTATTATCTAATATTATTTGAAATATATTAACATTCTATGTATTTTAGTTTAATTCTGCTACTTTATTTCAGTGTTTAATTAATATTTAGTATTTTGTTGTTTAATTTGTAAATTAATTTATTTATTTCTAAATCAAATTTATTCTTTGTATTCATGCATATTATTTTAATGGAAATTAATTAACTCTAGCTAAAATAAATCATTATTATTGTTTATTTATTTATTTATTCATTCATTTATTTATTCATTCATTCATTCATTCATTCATTCATTCATTCATTCATTCATTCATTCATTCATTCATTCATTCTGGCAGAGTTAAGGCCATGATGCCTTCTCTTCCACACTACCAGAAGTAAAATACATATTGAAACAATGACAAAATAGGAAAGTCATATATAAATATAATAGTTATTTATGGTACTTGTGAGATAAGTGCATCTTTATTGCACTTAAATTACACGAGTGCAATAAAGATCACGCTCACAAGTACCATAAGTAATTTTATCCATGACCATAACGAAAAATTATGTTTTATAAAAGAAAATATGTTGAAAATAAGTCCTCATGTAATCACATACCATGGCATGTATTTTAGAATCAATACGTGTACTAGGTAGGTCATGATGTAGGAGGCCATGATTAGTAAAGAATGGTATCTAAGGCGTTGGATAAATAACAAATTATAATTAATTATATAATTTTAATATATATTTTTTTTCATTTTAAACGTGTATTTTCGTCTTTTTGAAGTTTCAGGGATTATTTAGAAGTTCTCACGGTACTATTGTGATTAAAATAATTTCACATTTTACTTCTGTAAACTTAAGAGGAATATAAAAACTTAATTAATCAATGTGTCTGTTTAGCTCAGTTGGCTAACGCGTGTTGTTTTAAAATCCTATAAACCGAACTTCGCAGGTTCAAATCTCCTCGCATCCCAAAAGGTAAATTAATACAAAATTTTAAAAAGATGCATATTAGATATGGATGTAATGTACAAATTACGACGTAGCAGATAGAGAAAAGAGAAGGAGATTGAGTGATATGTATATTTAAGAAATGGTAATAAAGAAGTAGAGGTAGTGACATCTAGTAACTAATATATTAACTTCTTGAGTAATAGTTCAATGGAGAAGTATACGTATATACCCGGGTACTAGGAAAATACTAATGAACTGTGAGATAAAATACAAACTGTGAGGTAAAGTCTTTATCTCACTAGTGAAATAAAGTAATGTTGAATAAAAGCCTACGTTACACACGCAAAAGTACTTAGTAAAGGCATGTTTTTCGTTATGGTCATGGATAAAAATAATTTTCATTCACATTAACAAACTTACATGGGCTATAATGAAATATTAACTAAACATGATACATAATTAAGTTATTTACAATATTCATATCCTAATTCTACTTTATGATAGGACTAAAAGACAATAATAATAATAATAATAATAATAATAATAATAATAATAATAATAATAACAAAGCTGATAAGTGCGGCGAATACAGTTCCTCGAACTCTATCTCCAGTGTAAAGGACAACCCTCTGCCCCAGGCGTAAGGACGGTAGAGGCCGGCAAAGTTTCAAAAATGGTCATTTTGACGTTTATTTGTTATTTATTATTATTATTATTATTATTATTATTATTATTATTATTATTTTCGGTGCTGGATCCCGGACTCATTTCACCGGCATTATCACCTTCATCTCATTCAGACGCTAAATAACCTAAGATGTTGATAAAGCGTCGTAAAATATCCTACTAGAAATATTATTATTATTTATTATTATTATTATTACTATTATTATTACTATTATTATTAATTTTACCTAACAGAGTTAAGGTCAAAGAGCCTTCTGTAACATTCAACCAGGAGTAAACATTAAAATATAGTACACAAAAATTGAAAGAGATAATCATAAGACAATATAAAAATAATTCAGTGAAAATCAGACATATATAACATACAGAAAGAGAAAAAATACATAATGAAATGTGGAAACTAAGACAAAATAAGTGAGACAAACGGGATAAACCGTAAGTAATGCCATTAGTTTCAGGAAGTTATTTTTTGAGACATTTAAAATAAAAGAGTTTAATACTCTCTTTTTGCTTCCTTTTCGAGATAATTTTTATATGAAATATTTCATAACGTGTAAAGAAAAATAAATCTATGTACCTTAAAGATTTGCCCCACACTTTAAAACATTAATACCTGATCCATTATATTGGTGTAGGTAATTATCGTACATCAAGTTATGTCTCCGCTTTAAATATTAGCAAGACTAGTATAATGATTTTTATGCTCGACCATGCCGAAATGTAGTAATTATACACCTGGTAGCAGACCTTTAATGCATGTCATTAAAGTACACCTACTCATTAAAGGTCAGGTCTTTCAGCCAATGACGACACAGGTTACAACTGTTCAGCAAATGACAGGTCAGCTTTCTACCGTTATAAAACCGCAAGTATCGATTATTCTCGGATATGCAATCGAAAGAGAATTAGCGAAAAGTCACGGAGGCTTGAAATACAATACTGTCGCAGAAGGTTATGTTCTGTTACTATAATAATTAGCGTTAATTGTAAATAATATTCAAATAAATTCAATTTGTCATCTCGTTTTTCAATATCTAATTTTATTTCAATGTTATTTCTGTAGGTTCTTATGGCCTAGCAAGGTCAATGTGGACATCTGTTCCTCGGAAAAAATCAATACTTTCGCGTCTGCGCACATCTCACAACATATGGGACATTGCTCCAGGTCAGATACAATAAAATTAATAATATCAAGTTAGAAATATGGTCGAGCATAAAAAGTCGTATGAAACTCGCCTATAATGGTAATTAAGAAGCTCTTATGAAAATTATGAAATTCGCTTGCGCTCGTTTCATAAATATCCATACTCACTTCTTAATTACCTTCATTATAGGCTCGTTGCATAATGTACTATTCTATGCGTTCCCGTAGAGTTCACATTAATGAGATATGTAGGTCTACCTACAACTTTCCCTAGTATAAACTTCGTAAAATTAGAAATGTAGTTTGTACATTGTTATTGCTGTTTAGTCAACTATCCGAAGACAGGTCTGAGCCTCACAAGTGAGACCAAGAAGGCACCACTTATGAGGCAACTAGGCCAGAAGATAATGGGGTAGGATGGCCAGTTCCTTTTTCCCTCCATTGAATACATTGCCGCCTGGCTACATATTACACTAGTCAGACTTCAGGTGCATAAAAACAATTGTTTTTTTTTCTCTGACAAATATCGTCAAGTGAGATGTAGGTTTACTGCCTGATAATAGACGTGCATATCAGCGAGAATCTAATTTATTAATTTAGCGCAGGAATTTGGTATAGTTACTAGGCAACACTTTTCTTGTTACGGGTAATTATATTTTTAAATTGGGGTGCCATTTGTGCAGAGAAAATCAGTTTCGTTGGTATATTGTACAGTTTTTAATATATACTTATATTTTAGCTTTCTTCTCTGTTTTATTCATAATGAGTGTGTTAATATATGCTGCTATAATCAATGGAATATGAAGAGTCAACTGCAAGAATGATGGATGTCACTTTCTTGTCCAAAATGAACCAAGACTGTCAATGCATAGCTTAAGACATATAGAATGTACATAGAGAGTTATATGGCATTAACACTGATAGTCATTGTCCAGTAATGATCGGAAAATCACAGTTAAGCTTTGAGCGCTAAGCATTTCAAACTTTCATTTGCTTCTCCTGCAAAATATATTCCAAATGACATCCATCATTCTTGCAGTGGACTCCTCATATATAAATAAGAAATATTTCTTACAATTTTTTGCCATGAATTTTAAATTTTAATTATTTTTATATGAAGAATTATTAATGAAAAAATGATTTGAAATGACGAAACAGTACTGGAGGTAAGGTTTTTTCTCCAGTATGAAATACACTTGTATGCAGAATTTATCTAAAGAAGTTGGTTGTGGAAGTCCTGAAGGAAACGGATTTGGAAAACGCAAGTTAGGGGAAATGGGCGACATACTTGTGCCAACTATGGAATCTTCATTGAAATCTGTGGACGGTTACTAGTCAAGAAGGATTTGTTGATTCAGTTTCATTTTTATTAAAACATTTGCATTCTATTTCAATCATCCGGATCACAGTAATCAACGTCACTTGACAGATGATTTTCAATAAATCTTAGTATTAAATAATCTCTGATACGTGACTATCCATAATATCATATAGCAGAAGCTATAACAAACATAACCTAAATAATATAAACAAGTGTTAGAAAAGTTTTAATTAAGGATGATGAAATAAACAAGAAACGTTTTAATTAACGATGATGAAATAAAAAATAAACATGAATAATTAAAAAAACAATTATTGAAAGTACAATTTTCAAATTTGAATGTTTTAGTGGTTGGTGGTTCAGTTGATGTTATATTGGACGTGTGCGTAAAAGAAGTGAACTCGTTGATGTACATGGTGTATCCCTCAACTTATTCGGGATTTCCGAATAGTGCTCTTCATATATGACCAGTGATCTTTATTAATTCTTGTTCTTGAATGCCAATGCGAGTCATATTTGAAAGTGCTGTTAATCGACTGGAGTGGTTTGTAATTTTCTGTTTTTTGACGTCCAGACCAGTGCAGTTTGAAATGTTGGCAAACAAAGAAACAAATGCTAGGGTAGTGATAAAAAATGCTAGGGACGCGATAAAATTAAACAAATGCTAGGGACGCGATAAAATTGTGAGATAAGCAGCCATGATTGGTTGAAAGACGTCCTTTCGTACCGTTTTATTGGTCAAAGTAGTGTGGCGTAGTAAAAGTGTAATAGTCAATACAAATAAACTTACTAATTGATCAACCTCCATAGAAATATTTTATATTATTTTTAAGTGCGATTGACGTTTCATGATATTTACTACCTACCACCACAAGGCCTTGTTACAGTATCATTAAATTTGTTTGTAGTGAGAATAAATACTGAACGTGAAGTTACATAATATACCATATGAACCTAGGTAAACAGTGAATTCAGTATGACGAATCCTACGAAAATGAGCCATCAGTTTCAAAATGATTGCGGCTAATTAATTTCTGATGTGACAGTTGGTGCTGGATGAAGACCCAAATGACGTAACATCAAATGTGTTTTAGAATAAAATTGTACATGACGAGTTTGAAGGGAGAAATCAAACGGGAATTCCTTTATTGAGACTGTTTTATTGTTTCCGCGTAAGCTAATGCATTTTCGATATTATAATTATGTGGTATACATTTGGAAGTAATGGAGAGTATTTTTTGTTACTTTGTAATTAACAAATTACACAAAAATATTGAGGATATCCGGAACTTGAAGTTTTTGCAGAAGCACACATTTCCAGTATTATTGTCGGGAACATATGCGTTGCACTGTTGTCTCCTCTCCTGTCTCTGCGTCCGTCTACGAATCTCTATATTCTAATTTCGAAAGCTTCCTTTCTTCTGCTAAAATATCACTGAATTACTAAAAAAATTCTGAACTATTCCTGTAATATATTGAATGCATTTTTGTTTTACACAGATTTTCTTTTCTTCTTCTTCTTTTTGTGATTTTTCTGCGTTGTCAGGTGGTCCGAGTTTGATTCCGATCGGGGCAAGTTACCTGGTTGAGGTTTTCTCCGGGATTTTCCCTCAACCCAATATGAGCAAATGCAGGGTAACTTTCGGTGCTGGACCCCGGACTCATTTCACCGGCATTATCACCGTCATCTCTTAGACGCTAAATAACATAATATGTTGATAAAACGTCGTAAAATAACCTTCCGCGTTGTCTGGATGAAAAATTGAAATCTGTAACGGCAAAAGTGACATTTTTAAAATTCCATTAAATTTGTCGCTTTTTTTCGGAAGCTCAACAGACTTATAAAGTGCTCATGTAACTGCAGTAGGCCTATATCTCCTTTAATTTTAATGTATTTTATCGATTAACAAAAACTTGACCAAATATGTGTATTTTATCATTAAATTCCCACATTTTCTCATCGTTCTTATTTTCGCCAAGTTCCAGTAAATATTACTTCTTCATCGCTTTGAGTGTTCTCTCCAAAACATTATTAATGGAAATTGATTGTTTTCCATTCCATGCATTGTCATATTTGCTCTGGAAATACATATAAACAAGACACAAAGACATCCTAGGTATTACCGTCGCTCTCTAAAGGTTAAAATTTGGCATCCCTTTGATTACTAGCCACGCAGAGGTAGTTATTTTTGCAGAATCGTGCCAATCAGAATGTCATAGTCGCCAATCAGATTCGGTTATTCTTTAGTGGATGTTGTTAGTACATGTGGAGTCATTTCCATGTCTTGGCTGACAACGGTCATCTTCATACTCATCTGTTTCCTGAACAAATGCGCATGCACGAAGGATTTCTGTTTCCTGAACAAATGTGAAAATACTTATTAATGGAGAAAAATTCGTTCCGGCATAGGAAATCGAACCCAGGACCCTCAGCTTGGCGCGCTGAATGCTCTTTCCATCTGAGCTATTCCGAGACCCGTTTCCCGTACTTAGTCACTAAGTAAAAAATATTCAACAGAGGATAGCGAGGTGCTCTAATTGGAATACGTACATACATACATACATACAGTACATACATATATGCATACATACATACATACATACATACATACATACATACATACATACTGCGTGTTCAGTTCAAAGTGTGTCATGGCTCGCTGTATGCCGTCATGTGGCTAGCCGATGAGCCTAGAGAATTCAATCTTCCTACACTTCCGCAAAGGCGTATTACCTATGTGCCAGAGACGTTGCCTGGCAAGCACGGCGTTAATTCTGAAAGGTACTTAGCGATACGTACGGTAACGCCGGTAGTGGCAGGAATGTGAACTGTTTGGAAACACGTACTGAGGTGACTTTTTCTTTATGTGGAGAGGGTTAAGACGATTACTTACATATTTGTTGACATTAACTTCGACAGTCAACATGGGCACGGAGCATTTGATTTGTGTTGTGGAATGTTGCCGTTACCGATGATAACAAATACCCTGCGTACGATTTGCCCGCGCAAAATACAGTTCGAAAGAGGTTATGGTAGCACACAGACCGTAGAGACCGTCATCTATTGCTACGAAATTCAAGTTATACCGTACACGTTCTCAAGTTCAGATTGAACGCCTTGAATAATAGGCAACTTCTCTGACATAAAAGCTGAAACTCGCTTCAAATCGCTGACTCACAACAGTGACGTCATTACACACTTTGAAATGAACACTCAGTACATACATACATACATACATACATAAATACATTCATACATACATACATAAATACGTACATACATACATACATACATACATACATATGTAAATGTGAAGATACAAAAGATTTGTTTCCGGCACAAATGCGAAAAGGACTTAAAAATGTTTCGATCGAAATCTGGCTATGGACCTAACATGTTTCGCAAAAAATCGTTATATTCCTACCTTAATATTTACTTCATGGAAGTGCGTTTCGAGGGGGAAAGTACGGCAGAACTCTGACAATTACAAAGAATATTAGAAATACAGCAAACATTTTTTTTTCCATTCTTGTAGACTTGACTCGTTTTGGGAGAAGACTGCCTGATAATAGATGGACATATCAGCCAGAACCTCAATCAGAAATGAGTTTAATTATGGAATGGTTATGAATTTAGGAAGAAGCCGATCGTAGCCAATTCGTTGGGTAGAATTTCACGTAAAATTACAATTTCATTAGTTACGGTGTAGAATGTGTTATGAGAAAGTAGGCCAATGAACAATTTAGCATTGTTCTCTTTATTATTACATCTACGCTTTTATATAAAATTC
Organism: Periplaneta americana; assembly: GCA_025594305.2. Classification (NCBI taxonomy): domain Eukaryota; kingdom Metazoa; phylum Arthropoda; class Insecta; order Blattodea; family Blattidae; genus Periplaneta; species Periplaneta americana. Next base: position 156,515,288 of record JAJSOF020000007.1, read on the forward strand.
TCGGGATTCCTTAATCGAAGCCCACATTTCATAATTTGAATATAGAAGCGTCCCGGGATTAGGTTGGTCGCTGCGGTTGAGTTAAAAAATATCCAACTTTTAATTACACCCTTCTTCATGTGCTCCGTGTTTTATAACTGATTTGCTGGAGTGGGGAGGCGCTCCAAGTGAGTATACTCCGCTCTAATTATCTGCAACATTGAAAACCTTTTTCCTCGGGCCTATCTGGCTGGCGCCGCTCATAACATCAGACTGAAACGAAATTTATTGAATTTACGTCTGACTTCGTTCTCTCCTATTCAGTTCGCAAATCTGGAAGTATGCAAAGGCTTTTTCTGCGGTGGGAAACTTTACATCTCCCTCTTCCTTGAGCTGGTGCGGCTTCCACTCTAGACTGTTTGACCAAGTTACCTAAATGACCTCCTAGTTTTATATAATGCATGTATTTCTCCCTTTCGTTTCCCTCTTCTTAACTCATTTCTTTCCTTAATTTATTCTTTCACTAGCCCTTGTTTGTGTTTCTGTAAATGACTTTATCTTTTCTCTTTCCTTCATTCTTTACTTTCTTTGAGTGTTTTCGTTAAGGTTCAAAATGACACTAAACTATATTAGGAATTTCTTACAATATACATATCAGAAGTCCGCATCGGACGTTTTCGCTCGAGCGTCAAGTAGTTCATAGCATAATTCGATAGGTAGCGCACAGCATGATGGGTAAAATTGTCGCGAGCGATAAATCCTCGAACGGTATAAGCCGAGCAGTTAGACATTCGTTCTTGTTACAGTGATGAACTGTGTAATAACATCATAGATGATTATCAACAGTAATCTAACTAGAGGTTTTGATTTATCTAGAGAAAAACAAAACTCGAGTGGGATTTAATTGACTATTACACGATTAGAAGAAAGTAGGCTATATAAAGATTAGAAGTAACAAAGTATACAATAAAATATTAATTGGCTTACGAAAATACAACTGTCTTCAAATGTATTATTGTACCATCTCAACATTACGCTAGATGGCAGTAGTGTTTTATGATGATGTTTTCTTGTTACCGGTATCAGTTGTGCCAACTATGGAATCATCATTGAACTCTGTGGACTGTTACTAGTCAAGAAGGTTTGTTGATTCAGTTTCATTTTTATTAAAACATTTTGCATTCCATTTCAATCATCCGGATCCGAGTAATCAACGCCACTTGACAGATGATTTTCAATAAATCTTAATATTAAACAATCTCTGATACGTGACTATCCATAATATTATACAGCAGAAGCTATAACAAACGTAACCTAAATAATATAAACAAGTGTTAAAAAAGTTTTAATTAGGGATGATGAAATAAACAAGAAACGTTTTAATTAACGATGATGAAATAAAAATAAACATGGATAATTTTAAAAGAAACAATTATTGAAAGTATACAATTTTCAAATTTGAATGTTTTGGTGGTTCAGTTGATGTTATATTGGACGTGTGCGTAAAAGAAGTGAACTCGTTGATGTACATGGTGTATCCCTCAACTCATTCAGGATTTCCGAATGGTGCTCTTCATATATGACCAGTGATCTTTATTAATTCTTGTTCTTGAATGCCAAAATGCGAGTCATATTTGAAAGTGATGTGCATCGACTGTTTTTTGACGGCCAGACCAGTGCAGTTTGAAATGTTGGCAAACAAAGAAACAAATGCTAGGGTAGTGATAAAAATAAACAAATGCTAGGGACGCGATAAAATTAAACAAATGCTAGAGACGCGATAAAATTGTGCGATAAGCGGCCATGATTGGTTGAAAGACGTCCTTTCGTACCGTTTTATTGGTCGAAAGTAGTGTGACGTAGTAAAAGTGTAATAGTCATTTCAAAACTTTGCAGTGTTTAACTAACCTCTCCACAGTACAACTACAAAACTTGCTTTAAAATGTAATAGAAATTTTGTAGGTAATTGTTTCCCCCCACACAGGAGTGATTTTGTTTTTGCCATATCTGATAGAAGTTATTGGATGTAAATGTAATTATTATAAACGGAGAACACAATCACGATAATACAGGAAATGTATCAAGTTTTCTAGTAATAATAATAATAATCTCTAATAATTAGTGTATCAATCTTTGTGTCTGTAACAGTTGTGCAGCATGATTATTCGTTTTATTATATTTTCTGTGACGTTATCTCTGTACTAATATTGTTATTAATTTACTACTAGGTAATAATATTTTGTGCGAGATCGTGCGTATTTGCTTGGTTTCCGCACAAAACCAATACGCGGAAAGTCTAAAATTCCATATTCAGTATTCCCAACCTGACACACATAACAATTTCCCTCTTCTTACCGCATAAGTGACATATTGATTTTACTGCTTTAGCTTTTAACATATTATCTTTAGAGACGTTCAATGTAGTAATAATTATAAAATGGAAACTTACCACTGCAATTTCACCTAAATTGCACTATTAATTATTGTTTTTAAATATTTGCAAAAATTAAGTAAACTCTATAACTCCACTAAAGTTACTGCATTCGTGATGCATGTAACATTAAGAAAGCCGTGAAAAAATCAACAAGATTCCAGACTCATCATAGACTGAGGGAAAGAAAAGACAGACGTATATCACGGCCTGCTGGAGCATAGTAAACACAGAAAATATTTTAAAGCAACAATGTTGAAGATAAATATTTTTGTTTTGCAAATTTGCCGTCATTGAACAGAAACCAAGATGGAGATTTCATTGCAACTAATTAGAAATTCGTCTTTCAGGTCTGTAATAAATGATCTTGGCACAAAGAATGTACGATACACGAGCGGTATGTTTTCTTTCAATTCTCGGAAATTAAAAAAGCTCAACTACGTTTCGCTTTTTGAAACTTTTCCTCCAACATGAAAATTTCAACATACCGCTCTTGTAACGCATATTACTATTGTAAAACGTTTCTACATTGTCGCAGTATATAGGCGGAACACTATGTATGGACCTATCATATTATATATGTGGTGAATCAAACTTTGAATAATTATTAATTAGCAATAATAACTGTATATTGAAGTTTTTCATACTATTTTATTTATAACTTCATGTTACTATTTTGGTACGTTCCATTATAAGTTTGTCATAAACGCAGAAAATAAAGCCTTATTTTTACCGTGTGAGCAAAACATACGTGTATCTTATCTGTCGCCTTCCATGCAAGATAAGACATGTTGGTGAGATGACCTTGTACTGTGCTTCTATTTATGACGAGCGTATCACGACCGATCTTATCACACTCGAGCGTGCGAGATTTGACCGAGTTCAAGCGAGCGATTTAACTCCAATGCAGCACTCTGATACATATTATAATTTTTATACAGGGTGTATCTAAACTCAATACTTAAACTTCTAGCGATGATATAAGAGACCAAAACAAGCATTTTTTTTTTGTTGAATGACCATGGGTCGAAAACAATTTTTGATTGACAAAATCAGAAACTGTACTCTACTGTAAGGAATACAGAATACAGTTGTAACGATACTTAGGGCACTCATTCTCCAAAATCACTTCAATTTGTATTCATTTAAAAAAAGCTGTTCAAAAGTGCAGCCTCCTACATCAATACGAACCCTGCAACGACTTGTCATTACCTGTCGTAAACGTTAAAATAATTCCAGGCATTTGCTGTAGAGCGTCAGCAGCTGCAAGCACCCGAGCGATTGGAGGTCCATTTCAATACGTTCGCAAACAGAAATGTCCACTAGCAAAATGACCACTCACATAAAGGTTCATAAAATATAAATGTCCACAAATACAATGTCCACTTGTATAAATGTCCATAAATTAAAATGTCTACTTATATTAATGTCCATAGAATTAAATGTCCACTTGTTTAAATGTGCAGAAATGTAAAATGTTCTATACAGGAGATCATGGAATGCTTTACCTGCAGACTTACAAAAGGCTTTACCAACAACCAAAAACGTATTTAAAAATAGGCTTAAGGACTTCACTAATAGACGGTAATTATACACAGTATGTAAAGGATGTAAATGATATTTTGTTTTTGAAGTGTTGTATCAGTGAAGAATTATGTTGTGTCAGTGAAGTGTGTAGTATAAGTGAAACGTGTTCCTGTCATGGAAGCTTTATAGTTTATAGTGGCAGTGCAAAGTATTTGAACAGTGAAATGTTTTTGAAGTGTTAGTGAAATCAGGATAGAATCAGTGAAATATGTCGTAGTTCCAGTGCAGTGAGTGAGTTGACAGCGAAATGAGTGTAATGTGGAAAGGTACTTGTGCAGATATGAACATATCATACTCGTGGGTTTTAGTTCGAACTTAGATTTAAGATACAAATTAGATTTATTTTAAATGAGGATCGTGCTTCATTTAATTTAGGATATTCCCTATTATTATTATTATTATTATTATTATTATTATTATTATTATTATTATTATTATTGGTATTATTAACTGTATGTTTAATTAATAAGTTTATTATTGTCATTATTGAGTTAATTAGTTACCACTGCCACCGGGTATATACCCATTGCAGTGTGAATAAATACATACATACATACATACATACTTTTTTAGGTATAAGCACACAGAAATCTCTAATTTACAATAAATTTTTTATTTAAATGTCCTATATGAGATCATAATTTTTTTATGTACGAATAAACACACAGTAATCTCCAATTTACAATGCATTTTTTATTCTATCTCTTGATCTTGACCTTCCTCTTCTGGCTGTCCATGCATTTTGAAGTGATAAGATATTGCACGAAGGTAGCGTTTTATATAATTCCTGTCTTTGCATTCATGATATCTCCTGACGATTGCCTCTATCCGTTGTTGGTTTCTTTGGTAGCCTATGTTTATTAACTGGAGGCCTAATATTTCGATGACCTACTCGAATGTGATGTATCAGAGTTTCCTTCTCATGTTGTTCATGTTTGATGTTTTTAATTAACCTTCCTACACTCCCATGATGAGCAGGGACCATCTTCTGAAATTTACTATGAAATGCTTCCACTGCATTGTTTGTTCGTTGGTGTCCTTGAAAAGTCAGCATATACGTGTTTCAAATTGAAACTGGATTTTTTTATATTTGACATTTTGTTGTAGATATTTTTGTATGTGGGCATTTTGCTATTGAACATTTTTTATACTGAACATTTTGTTACTCATTTTTGTATGTGGGCATTTTTTACTGGACTTTTTCCCTTGGACATTTTGCTCTGGACATTTTTGTTTCTGGCCATTTTTCCTCTGGTCATTTTGAAGTGGACAATTTAACCTGAAAGCACCCGAGCGACGAGCTCTTCTTCCGATTGTATCTGAGTCTTGTACACCAGGCTCTTCGAGTGGGGTGAGGTCGGGAGAACGAGCAGGCCATCCAATGGGTCCACCGCGACCGAACCATTTGACTTTTGTGTATGGTAGTATTTGTCAACCAGTGTAATTATTTTCCGACCATGGTCATTTAAAAATATTTGTTTTGGTCTCTTGCATCATCCCTAAAAGTTTGAGTATTGAATTTAGATACACCCTGTATTAATAAAATTATAACTGGGTCACACCCGAAGAAGCAAGATGCTCGAGGTCGGGTGTGACAAATAACAAATAATTAAATATATCGAAAAAATAATCACAACTCCGATTAAATTGTTATTTATATTATCATCTTTTATTCGCAATTTTTATTTCTTACCTCTGTGTGTTAAGATTTTTTCTGAAAGTGATTTTATTACAATTAATGATTAGTTTAGCCTTTTTTTTCGAGATGCTCGTAGTATAGGTGATATTCGAATACAGTATTTGAATTTCAACAGATAACTAAAATCAGATTTTATTCGTTTTTTTATTTGGTTATTTAACGACGCTGTATTAACTACTAGGTTATTTAGCGTCGATGGGATTGGTGATAGGGAAATGTTATTTGCGAGATGAGGTCGAGGATTCGCCATAGATAACCTGACATTTGTATTACTGTTGGGGACAACCTCAGAAGAAACTGAACCAAGCGGGAATCGAACCCACGCCCGAGCGCAACTCCGGCTCGGCATACAAACGCCTTAGCATACTGAGCTACGCCGGTGGTGATTTTTTATTTTCATATTTTTATAAATTAATTTTTATTTTATTTTATTTTATTTTATTTTATTTTATTTTATTATAAACAAATGTTATTGAGTTGCTCATGGCTGTATGTATGGTATTCTGACGTTTAATTTTAAATAACTAACTGAAATGATTTCCAATTTATATTATAGTACTGTGATATTCATTGCTTGTAGGACCACTCTTTGCTTCAATAAACTTTTGCGTTCTTATATGAATCGTTAGCATAGCTCGAATAGTTTTTCGTGATTCTGTCTCCTGCGTGGTGCGGGTATACAAATTTCGAAGGATAGATTTTTTTCTCTTTATTTACATTACAAGGTCTTGCATCCGTCCTCATTACAAAATTGAATTATTATTATTATCATGACACAGACTACCATTGACATTACGATGAAGTGAAGAGAAATGAATAGAAGCATTTGAAATGTGGATATGGAGAAGGATGGAGCGTGTGAAGTGGACAGACAGAATAAGAAATGAAGCTGTGTTGGAAACAGTGGGCGAAGAAAGAATGATGCTGGAACTGATCAGGAAGAGAAAAAGGAATTTGTTTGGGTCACTGGTTGAGAAGAAAATGCCTTCTGAAGGATGCACTGGAAGGAATGGTCAACGGGAAAAGAGTTCGGGGCAGAAGAAGATATCCGATGATAGACGACATTAATATAGGCCTAAATTAGAGACAGGCAAAATGTTTATCAGGCTTGCCCATGACTGTTTACGTCCGTGAGCAGGCTTACGCTTCTTATCGTTTGCCCGCCTGCAACTTCCCTCACAGGCAGGCAGGCAGTGTGGTTGCACGTGACTCCCAAACAGTCCTAAGAGTGACCCGAAAGGACTGTTGGGTTCCGTTGATCTGCGCCAGACTGTGCTGCTTTCAGATGCATGATAAATATGAACCAATTCATTCAAACCTGACAAGAAGCCTACAGATATAGACAAAGAACTGAAAACTTAATTTGTTGTCTTCTGAAACGTACCGTTAATAAAGACAAAGAAAACTATTTCTCGTCAACATAATATCCATTAAATGCCAACAGTCATTATAAATTATTTGCACTTTCGTTTTCATCGCAGTAATATAAATTTAATGCAAACCATTCAAACTTTCAAAAAAAAAAAAAAATCTGTCCCTCAGAAGTTAAATAGCAAATCAATATTCTGAAGAACGAAAAACTTTTATACATTTTACAGGTATTCATGAGGCTTTCAGTTATTGATAAGGAAAAAGTAAAAATGAAACATTTTTCTATAATAGTTGTTGATATTCATAATAATTGTTACCAATATCTTTTCAACATATTTCCTTCTCTTCTCTTCAAGTCACAAGTTACGAAATGTTACTATTTTGTTGAGTCATATACACTTCGCAGGAATACGAAATGTATAATATTGTCTTATATTTTATGAATTCTGTAGCGCAATAAATCGTAAAACTGTGTTTCTTTAATCAAGAATTATCTGCCGTGTTGGACCATAAGATAAAGATTTTTTGAAGTGACTAAATAGCCAACGAACTTAGATTTCAAACTAGTACTGTTTCATCTTAACCAGCGCAGACTGGCTTCCGTGAATGCAAGTCACTCTACCTTATAATACGAGAAAAACAGGCAGGCTTTCTTGGGTCCCGCCTGGACTGAAGCTATAAAACCCGGGCTCAATGGGTTCAGTCTTAGAAGTTAACTTGCTTTGTAGCGTCACCGGAACCCACGCCCGACGGCAAGCAGGTACGGGCGTGAGTCTTGTCTGATTTGCCGGTCTCTAGCCTATATGGATCATATGCGAAAACTAAGAGGAAGGCAGAAAACAGGAAAGACTAGAGAATGCCGAGTTTGCAGTGAATACCTTGGGTAGAACACAGTGAATGAATGAATAGTGTTTGAATTGAAATTGTCTTCTGTTTAATGCTGTGTAAATATTTGTTAATTTTCTGAGGATATTTCTTTCTAAAATAATTGCTTGCTGGCTATACGGCGGCATAAATAAAAGGATGTAGTTGTTAATTGTGTCTGTTAACACTGTGTAAATTTTATGTGAAATAGCGTTATCAGTAATGATGTGTCTGCTCCAATATATTTTGCATGTGCCCTTACCAATTACAATTTCCGGCTCATAAGTGTATTACTGACTATGGCTGCTAATGATGTACATTGTACATTTTACATATTTGCGTATGGAGATTATTCGCTGCGTTATGATATCGTCATGTGTAATTATTGGGCGCAAACACTGGCATCCACCTACATTAAAGTGTGATGAACATTTCTGACGGTTACGCATTCTACGTTTGAAATTCTCTACATGTACGTCTTGTAATAAATTTCAGTGTGAATAACTTCATGTGTAAACGATGTAACTTTTTTGTGTAATGATCCGAGGCTGCGTTCTGGTATGGGTTAGAATTCCAGCTGGGCTGATTACATGTGTCAGATTTGCCGATGTTTTTCCCAAATACAAGGCGATTGTCAAGTAATCCATGGCGAATATTCGACCTCATCCCACCGACGTATACTTCCCTATCAACTAATCCACAAAAGCTGGATAACTTCCTAGCAGAGTGCTGCATTGAGTTAAATCGCTCGCTTGAACGCGGTCGAGTGTCGCACCCTCGAGTGAGATACGATCGGTCGTGATACGCTCGTAATAAATAGAAGCACAGTACAAGGTCATCTCACCGAAATGTCTCATCTTGTATGGAAGGCGACAGATAAGATACACATATGTTTTGCTCACACGGTAAAAATAAGGCTTTATTGTCTGCGTTTATGACAAACGTCTAATGGAACGTACCAAAATAGTAACATGAAGTTATAAATAAAATAGTATGAAAAACTTCGATATACAGTTATTATTGCTAATTAATAATTATTCAATATTTGATTTACGACATATATAATATGATAGGTCCATACATAGTGTTCCGTCTATATACTGCGACAATGTAGAAACGTTTTAAAATATTATTGATAAAAAGCAGTAGATTAATAACAATATAAGTACAGAGATAGCGTCACAGAAAATATGATAAAACGAATAATCATGCTGCACAACTGTTACAGACGCAAAGATTGATACACTAATTATGAGAGATTATTATTATTATTATTATTATTATTATTATTATTATTATTACTACTACTAGAAAACTTGATACAGTTCATGTATTATCGTGATTGTGTTCTCCGTTTATAATAATTACATTTACATCCAATAACATCTATGAGATGTGGCAAAAACGAAATCACTCCTGTTTGGGGGGGGGGGGGAAACATTTACCTACAACATTTGTATTACATTTTAAAGAAAGTTTTGTAGTTGTACTATGGAGAGGTTAGTTAAACACTGCAAACTTTTGAAATGATAAACATCTATGATATTACTACACAGTTCATCACTGTAACAAGAACGAATGTCTAACGCTCGGCTTGTACCGTTCGAGGATTTATCGCTCGTAACAATTTTACCCATCATGCATGTGCGCTACCTGTCGGATTATGCTATGAACTACTTGGCGCTAGAGCGAAAACGTCCGATGCAGACCTCTGCTTCCTAGTTTATATACAGAATAATTCTTACGGAAAGGGCCATACGTTGAGGGCGATTCTAAAGGGGAAAAAAAAAAAAAAACATATAAACATGTCTTATATTTCAACGGTTTTTTTTAAGAAATCAGTTGAAAATATGAGTAACGGAAATGCTACATTTGATAGTAGTCATAAATTAAGAGATCGTTACCTGTATGTTGTGTTTAATTGTCCATCCGTCAACCTCGATGCATTTTCCAACTGGTGTAACTAGATGTCGTGTTGCTAATTTGAGACATTTTGAACAATCCTTAATGTGATCACAATCATTTAAAATGCCGGCAAGCATTTACTCTCTTGTCTTCACTTTGTGCTTGTACATTTCGCTCTTTAACCAACCCCACACACAATAATGTAATGGTGGGAATTCGGGTGACTTCGATGGCCAAAAAATGACACCACCGCGACCGATCCAACGCCCAAGATAGGTTTCACTGTGGTACTGGATCACTGCCCGGCTGTAATATGCGTCTAAAATGTGAGCATTTGGGAGGGGGAAGAAAAGGAGATTAACGCCGTTATGTTCAAAGAGCTGTTTTTCGGAGACAATTGAGAATAAGATACAGTAGGATGTTTATACAGGATGTTATAAAAATATCCAATATTTTAGGAGGTGCTAGTATGCATCAAAATAAGAAAATAATGTCCAATAAACATGGGTCCTACAACACATCCTTTCTGAGATCTGAACACTTGTTCATGTCAAAAGAAAAAGTGGCCGCTCTCTAGTTACTAAGTTCCCTTCGGGTATCTCCGCTACAATTCGGAGACAGGCGATGTTACATGTTGTTGGACCACGATGCCTGCTATATACAGTTATAATTAAAATATTCTACGTGTTACACTTGTAGCGTAATGGTAGTGTTCCGGGGTGGTATTCGTGAGGTCGTGCGTTCGAACACCACGGAGTGCTTTTTATGTTTTTTTTTAAGATATAGAGAAAATATAATTGCTGTTATCTCTTTTATGATTGTTTTAGTAGGCCTAATTAACGTCAGGTTCATGAATGTTTTATGTCATGACTTTATCATTATTTATTATGATATTATGGCTGCAAATGGAAAGAAAGAAAGAAAAATTTTATTGTCTACAAAAATCACTTTCGTGGCATAAACAAAACAAGCATACTGACGTTTGTCTTAGAAAATTCAAACAATTAAAAGTTAAAAACCAAACCAAAAGCCACGATTCAATATTAAGTCTATCTTTCTCCAATCTCGATCACATTTGCAATCGAGTAGACATGTCCTGGACGAGCTTCCACAAATCATCAGGACGTCTTGGAGGGGAATTGGGCTAACTTTTCTGCATATTATTATGCTTCTTTACTTGTGCCTCCGTGGCTCAGTTGGAAGAACGTCCGAATTCAGATGTTAACGTCTCAGGCTCGAATCCTCGTTTCTCTTTTTCATCTTATTGTGTTACAGAGTAATATAATGTAACAATATGAGAAGAAAAAAGTAACACTAGTGTTATGAAACTGTATTTTTCCAAATTTAATATTAAATTTATGTTATTTATATCGCTAAAATTCATAACAGAATATAAGTTATAATTTGAATATTATTTGCATCGCAAAGTAACGATAACAAAATATAAATGGTAATATGAATATTATTTATATCGCTAAATAACGATAATAGAATATGAATGATAACTTGAATATTATTTATATCGCTAAATAACGATAATAGAATATAAATGATAACTTGAATATTATTTATAACGCTAAAATCGATAGCAGAATACAATTGATAACTTGAATATTATTTATATCGCTAAAGAATGATAACAAAATAAAATTATAACTTCAAAAAGGCTCGAACTCACAATCTTAGAATCATTAAACGGGACTCTACTGCTACTCTACGAGTCGCAGATAACGAACGACTCCATAGTTCCGAAACTGCTTGTACAAGAACGAGCATCTTGTAACATCACCGTGAGCCGAAGTGGATTTAGAAAATATTCTCTGTTCACGAGTGCGGCCACTTTTTCTTTGGCAGCTGTATATTGAATATTGCACTTTTCTGTGGCAGTGCGTGAAATGAATAACCATACCTAAAGTGATTACTTAATTTTTTAGGCAGTAGTGTTTAAAGATAACAGTGATAACAGTGGGTAAATTGCATCTTTATGCACTATTAGAAAAATGTATTTCGCAAATTACTGTGTGTTGTTGAAATACAGGGACATCACTTTATTTTTACCAACATTTTTAACATTAACCTGGCTATACTCTGAAACACTGTTGTCCCCTTCCATTACAGGAGTTTGATGTTACTAGTGCAATATGTAAACAAATCATTTTACTAGGTATAGGAGGAGAGAAAAGTAGTGTATCCATTTATGTTGTAGGGAAATACGATATTACGATTTTCAGTTTGATCATCACTTTTACGGAATTTATCAAAATACAGTAGATTAGTAACATTTTTTTTTTTCAAAAACTCAAATTTTCAGGCGGCTATGTTCGTTATGTAATGTCTACTTTATCTAGCATATTAATTATTGATGTCAACATACAATATAGAGAGTGCATTTAAATTGAGGGGGTCATAAGTAAAGGGCTGTAAGTGCACTTAAGTTACTTTTGAGAAAATGGGGTTTAAATATTTAAGCTTTCGTAAAATCGGTGAAATTTTTATTTAAATTTTAATGAGTGATGCGATTAAAATATCCCTTTGCCACTAAAATTTTAGATACTTTAGCTTACACTGGATGCACTTAACTCATGTTATTACAAATGTCACTAGCATTCCTTTGCTTCTAGCCACCTCAATTCAAAATAAGCTAATCTGAATTTTTAAACAAGTTGCTGAAAATGGTTGCCGTTCATTACAATGCAGGCTTCAATTCTTTGCGCATATTATTAAAAACAGTTTGAAGCATATTCTCTGAAATTGAATTTATCGTTTCTTGAATATAATTTTGTAGTACGATATCATTAATATAGGTTCTTTCTTCTATAGAAAACGCAACCATATTTCTGAAACACACTATACACTGCAGTGTTTACTTCACTGCTTGAAGACTTCGAATACAACAGCGGCCGTAAGTTTGTGTGTCTGACGGGAGCAAGGACATTAGTGAAGGGGCGGGAGTGAAGTACATTCAGAAATGCAGGTACAATAAAAATGCAAGTAAAAATAAAATGATGTCCCTGTAGTATTTAAAAGCAGAGGGGAAACTTTTTGTTCGCCGTGTAGCTGTTACATGAACTTACTAATCTGTTTAAAGCATTTGCTATGTACGTCAATACAAATGCTGGCAATTCTTTTGGCTGTTATATATTCAGTCCGTTTCATGCGCATGCAATGCTATCGTTGACGTTCATATGCATTGATAATCCTGAAAAAAGTAGGCGGTATTACTTAATTCTGCTTTATAAACCAGCATAGAACCACTAATACCGATTCTAAAAATAATAATGTTAATAATAGAGATCATCCCGTTGTGAATTGAAACGAAGTTGCAGATAATTATGGCTTCGTCAGTGTACTTCCCCCCCCCCCCGAATGGAAAGCTCCGTAATTAACCATAAATTCTGAAATAATCAGAAGCAGAATAAACAATAGCTGTAAATATTAAAGTTAGTGGTGATTTATACTCGGTTTCTGTGACCCATAAATCTATAGCAATTAATCTTTCTCTCATCATAGCAGTGACGTCGTATGGTGCATTTCATCAGTTCGTATGATATACGTCCGTTTGAATTCGTACATAACTTGTTTTCGGTCATTTGATAGGGAATCAGTTATTCATGTTGTAGATTCTACATTTTCTCTTCGTGTTTTATCGTTTTTAAACTCTGTTACTGAATCCTTCGTGTAAAAGACAACCCAGGGAAGTTTTCAAAATAACTGATGTGTAAATCTTTGAATGGGACGGTACACAAAACCTAATTTTTCAGGACAAACCACATGAACACCGAAAAGATTTTTAAGAGAAGGATCGTTCACTGCATGTTCCATTTCTTGAAGTCTTCATTTTGTATTTTTCTGCAATTCAATTTGTGTCTTTTTAGGAACACTTGGACTTAGTTATTTAAAAAAATGATCAAAAATTCGATTTTGTTTTTTTTTATGCATGGATGTTCCTTATGCACTTAAGAAGTTGATGATAAGATTTTTTTTTACCTCTACGTCTAGGTTCAAGAGCGATTTTTCAGTCTTCGTTCCTCTCCTTCAATCTTAATATTTTCTTCTTTGAACATTTGTTTCTTTGTAATATTTTCATCTCTCTTCTTTCCCTGCTTTGTTTTTATTATTTATTTCTTTTTTCTTTCATCACTTCTTATTAATTTATTTGCGTCCTTCTTTTGTTATATTATTATTTCTTTTTCCTTTTTTTCCTATTTTCTTATCAATTCCACTAGGACGTAGTTCTTAATCTTTTTTGAGTCACGAACCCCTTCGAAAATCTGGTGAAACTATAGAGCCCTAATTAGAAGTTTATGAAACGGAATATTCTCACATATCAACATCAAATACAAGTCATAATAAAAAGTGAACTGATTCAGGTTTTCAGTAGGACCACTCTTTGCTTCAATAAACATTTGCGTTCTTATGTGAATCGTTAGCATAGCTCGAGTAGTCTTTCATGATTCTCCCTCCTGCGTGGTGCATTATACAAATTGCGACGGATAGATTTTTTTCACTTTATTTACATGACAAGGTCTTGCATCCGTCCTCATTACAAAATTGAAGGGATTTAATCTTGGAACTTTATTTAGATGACAAGAACCTGCATTCATCCTTATTAAAAAGGGATTTAATCTTGAAGCTTTATTTAGATGACAAGAACCTGCATTCATCCTCATTAAAAAATTGAAGGGATTTAATCTTGGAACTTTATTTCGTTGACAAAATCTGAATCCGTCCTAATTACAAAATTGAAGGAATTTAATCTTGGAACTTTATTTAGATGACAAGAACCTGCATCCGTCCTCGTTAAAAAATGAAGGGATTTAATCTTGGAACTTTATTTAAATGACAAGAACCTGCATTCATTCTTATTAAAACATTGAAGGGATTTAATCTTGGAACTTTATTTAGATGACAAGAACCTGCATCCGTGCTCATTAAAAGATTGAAGGGATTTAATCTTGGAACTTTATTTAGATGACAAGAACCTGCATCCGTCCTCGTTAAAAAATGAAGGGATTTAATCTTGGAACTTTATTTAGATGGCAATAACCTGCATCCATTCTTATAAAAAAATTGAAGACATTTAATCTTGGAACTTTATTTAGATGACAAGAACCTGCATCCGTCACTAAAAATTGAAGGGATTTAATCTTGGAACTTCATTTAGATGACAAGAACCTGCATCCGTCATTAAAAACTGAAGGGATTTAATCTTGGAACTTTATTTAGATTACAAGAACCTGCATCCATCCTCATTAAAAATTGAAGGGATTTAATCTTGGAGCTTTACTTAGATGACAAGAACCTGCATCCGTCCTCATTAAAAAATTGAAGGCATTTAATCTTGGACCTTTATTTAGATGACACGAACCTGCATCCATCCTCACTAAAAATTGAAGGGATTTAATCTTGGAACTTTATTTAGTTGACGAGAACCTGCATCCGTCCTCATTAAGAAATTGAAGGGATTTAATCTTGGAACTTTATTTAGATGACAATAACCTGCATCCATTCTCATTAAAACATTGAAGGGACTGGGACAGTTGATTAAACAACAGGAAGAAGGTATCTCCTGAATGGCTAAACCTACAGTAGTGTAATGAAATGTTGTACACATTTTCACAATAAGACTTGGAATTAAATGCAGGATTAAAGTGTATATATGATACATTATTAAGAAAGCTGTCATTTTTTTATTTTGGGCAATGAAGTTGAAAAACCAAACTGAAATCAAATTGTTGTTGAGGCCTAGTTAAATGTCCAATACAGGTCTGAACCTCACAACTGATACCAGCAAGGCACCACTTATGAGGCAACTAGACCAAGGGATAATGGGGTAGTGTGGCCAGTTCCTTTCCCCCTCCATTGCACACATCGACGACTAGCTACAAATTACATAATCAGACTTCGGTTACATACAAAGAAATAAACTTATTAATTGTTAATTTTTTACTACTCAGTTTTATTCGCCAGGAAAAAAAAAACAATGCACCATTTCCTTACACCGGCGTGGCTCAGTCGGCTGAGGCGCTCGGGCGTGGGTTCGATTTCTGCTTGGACTGAATACCTAGTTGAGGTTTTCTGAGGTTTTCCCCACCCGTAAAGCGAATGTCAGGTAATTTATGTCGAATCCTCGGGCTCATCTCACCAAATACCATCTCGCAATCACCAATTCCATCGACGCTACATAGGCCTAACCCTGTAGTTGATACAGCGTCGTTAAATAACCAACTAAAAGAAAATAAAAGAAAATCTTCTCTTTAAATTTTGAGGAAATTGATTATATTTATGTGAGGCCTAGATATGTGTTTACTAACATTACCAATTATTTTGAAATAAAAATTATGTTAATTTTTTATCATATTTTTCAACATAAGAATTTGTTGAAAATTGTGTACATGTACTTGAGCCATATCTTACTGATGTAAAATTTTCAAGAGGACATAATGAAAATTGTAGAAATTACATAACTCATTAGCGTTTTAATTTATTTATTTACTTATTTATTTACATTTACTTACAATTTATTTACTAGCCGTAAAATAAATATAAAGTAAAATTCTTTGCCACGAGAATCGTAAGGTTTACTAATATTGTGAGAAATTACGGATGGAGTATAGTCTGATGTAAACGCTGAGCAGTATACTGCGGTTACAGTAAAACCTGTATCCTGCATTCAAGAAATATAATGAATGATCATGAAGTAGGAAATGTCTAAACATGTAAATACACAATTATTTTATAGAAAGATATATTAATTAAGGGCTGGGGGATAAAGGGTATTCCAGGGGCAATTGTTTGTAACAGCAACACTCTCATTGTAGTATGATTGATTGAATTCTTGTTTGCACTGAACAAATATTAAGCTTTGACTATTCCAACCACAGTAATGCAAAACCATGTGCTTACATATACATTAGCTGTAGCTGCTCCATCTATTTCGACCAGTCACAACTCTTAACATGAACTGCTTATACTACAAGACCGGGAGTTCGCTCACTTCTTCTATACTACCGTACATCGCAACCTGATTGCATGCTGCGTTGGAAATTCAACGAAGTCTAAAATTACATAATTAAAATAGGACATTTGATCCAGGGAACATTCGTGTTTGATAGAAGGATAAATCGTTTAATATGTTACTTAATTTAAATTGTATTTAATTAATTAAAATGCGATCATTTTGGTCCAGAGACCACTCATTTGGTGCAATGACAATTCCTTTAACGTGTTTCTCAATTTTTATTACATGCATCCATACTTTAATGAAGACTGACATATCATTTAGATTTAATGTGTATACTTTATTTTACTTGCTATATGTTTCCATTGAATTATGATAATAACTTAATTTTAACCATCCATGGTTTTCACTACCGCATGTGTACTAGAAAGGTTTTCACCAGGTGACCAGTGATCGTGAGTGTATAATCAGTGGACTGCATTGCCCGCTATATCACCTGTTTGAGTGCTCACTAAGAACATTGCCGCTGTCGTATTACGCTAAAGATGAATGACAAAGAACTGTGTACAACATACTACAATGCTCAATATACACAATGTGTTTATTAAATCTATTAAAAATTAGAGTTGCGTTAAAGCCGGGACTCTAGATCGAGAATCTGACGAACAGGCTATTTGCTCAACGGTGCATTGCGTCTTACTGTTTTTGCAGTAAGGCTTACATTATATAGGCCTACTGCTGAACGGGAGTGGACTCTGAAATTTTGGGACGTGCTTCACGGAGAAGGGACCTTCCATCTTCAATGTTAAAGAAATACATCCGAGTTTGAAACTGAAGGGGATTATCAGAATGGCTTCATGTTATAATTATGCTGAAAGTTTTGGGGGGGAATCCAGTGTAAACGGGTTTTGTTAGTGTATTGGATATAATGAGGAGGCGTCCTCTGGGAGCCATTGTTCCTCCTGCCAGACTGCGTTACGCTACCTCTTCGGCATTCCCTATGCTTTGTAATATCACACTGGAGACTTGCTGAAGTTGGTTTTGGCCATGATGCTACTCTGAAGAGACTCTGTACGTAATTACATGCTACCTGACTACGATTTATTTGCATGTATATCATCCCATTGAAACGCACCCGGTCACTACTTCCTTCCCGTCAGAGGGAAAAGTCTCATTTCCAATGAAAAGACATGATTTCTTAAACCAATTAAATCCCTAACATTCGCTTGCCTTTTATTCTCTTAAAATGTTGATTTCAAGAAACATAAAAGTTTGAAGAAGCTATATAGAGTGAACCGTAACTTAATTCCATTCATTTCAGGGGATTATTCTTTGAGATATTTCAAACAAAAAGATTTAATACAATTTTGATTGTTTTTGCTTCGCTTTCGAGATAAAAATTGTTTTGTGTGAAATATTTCATAGCGTGTATTGGGAAAGCCGTTGATTAAATACCAAATTAATAATAATAATAATAATAATAATAATAATAATTAATATTATTATTATTATTATTATGATTATTATAATTCATGATGCTACGGCCCACGAAGAGCCAAGACCCATCAGCCGGCTTCTGGCCTCACGGCCACATGCCGAAGCAGTAAATACCCAATTTGCGCAGTCAATTTAAGAGAGCAGTGTGTTATGATAATAAATGATTGAAAGAATTTTAGTTTTGATCTTTAAACGGGGTGAAATTTGATCCTGTCAAATGTAGCATTTCTTTCTGCATAAATAGATGGATGGATGGATGGATGGATAGATGGATAGATGGATAGATGGATAGATGGATAGATAGATAGATAGATAGATAGATAGATAGATAGATAGATAGATAGATAGATAGATAGATAGATAGATAGATAGATAGATAGATAGATAGATAGATAGATAGATAGATAGATAGATAGAGAGATAGGTAGGTAGGTAGATAGATAGATAGATAGATAGATAGATAGATAGATAGATAGATAGATAGATAGATAGATAGATAGATAGATAGATAGATAGATAGATAGATAGATAGATAGATAGATAGATAGATAGATAGATAGATAGATAGATAGATAGATAGATAGATAGATAGATAGATAGATAGATAGATAGATAGATAGATATTTAAATATATATTTTTAAATAAATATTTAAATAAATAAATAAATAAATATTTAAATAAATAAATAAATAGCACACTTGTTCAGATCAAATTTGTGCACATTTAAAGAACAAAACTAAAATTCTTTCATTGTCTTGCGAAGGACAACAATGTCGCCAAATTCTATTAAATATTTCTTACTCTCCTAGTTTCTGCCGTACTGGAATCTAGTACTTTCCGCAATAAGAAACATGAAATATTATATTGTAGTGTATCGTATTTTGCTAGCGTCGACCTGGTTGGCGAGTTGGTATAGCGCTGGCCTTCTATGCCCGAGGTTGCGGGTTCGATACCGGGCGAGGTCGATGGCATTTAAGTGTGCTTAAACGCGAGAGGCTCATGTCAGTAGATTTACTGGCATGTAAAAGAACTCCTGCGGGACAAAATTCCGGCACACTGGCGACGCTGATATAACCTCTGCAGTTGCGAGCGTCGTTAAATAAAACATAATATTTAATATTTAATTTGCTAGCTTCAGGCAAAATATCGTCTAAGTTGGGTATAAAGTAAGTACTTTCCGTCGTGAGGCTTCTTGATTAAATGTGTCCAATTTTGTAACAGGAGAGTCTGCTTTCCACATTTAGGGGTGTAGTGAATGTTCTACATATTTGAAAAAAATAACTGACTTATATCTACAAATTTCAACATTTTATTTCCATATTTCATAGTTTTGAAATTCTTGTCACATAATATTTAAAATTTACTTAACTGGAATCGGAATTTCGATGATTTTTATATTTTTTTTTTTTCACGAAATGTGGAAAGCAGACTTGGGATTTATTTTAAATAATACATGGAAAATACCCCAATAATTTTAATGTCAAACTTACTTGCGGCTTTTAAGGAACCCGGAGGTTCATTGCCGCACTCACATAAGCCCACCATCGGTCCCTATCCTGTGTAAGATTAATCCAGTCTATATCATCATATCCCACATCTCTCAAATCCATTTTAATATTATCCTCCCATCTACATCTCGGCCTCCCCAAAGGTCTTTTTACCTCTGGCCTACCAACTAACACTCTATATGGATTTCTGGATACACCCATACGTGCTACATGCCCTGGCCATCTCAAACGTCTGGATTTAATGTTTCTAATTATGTCAGGTGAAGAATACAATGCGTGCAGTGCTGCGTTGTGTAACTTTCTCCATTCTCCTGTAACTTCATCCCTCTTAGCCCCAAATACTTTTCTAAGAAACTTATTCTTATTTTTCTAAGAACCTTATTCTCTGTTCCTCTCTCAAATTGAGAGTTCAAGTTTCACAACCATACAGAAGAACCGGTAATATAACTGTTTTATACTACTACTACTACTGCTACTACTACTACTACTACTACTACTACTACTACTACTACTACTACTACTACTACTGCTGCTGCTGCTGCTGCTGCTGCTGCTGCTGCTACAGGGACATCACTTTATTTTTACCAACATTTTTAACATTAACCTGGCTATACTCGGAAACACTATTGCCCCTTCTATTACAGGATTTTGATGTTACTAGTGCAATATGTAAACAAATCATTTTACTAGGTATAGGAGGAGAGAAAAGTAGTGTATCCATTTATGTTGTAGGGAAATACGATATTACGATTTTCAGTTTGATCATCACTTTTACGGAATTTATCAAAATACAGTAGAGTAGTAACATTCTTTTTTCAAAAACTCAACTTTTCTGGCGGCTATGTTCGTTATGTAATGTCTACTTTATTTAGCATATTAATTATTGATGTTAACATACAATATATAGAGTGCATTTAAATTTAGGGAGTCATAAGTAAAGGGCTGTAAGTGCACTTAAGTTACTTTTGAGAAAATGGTGTTTAAATATTTAAGCTTTCGTAAAATCGGTGAAATTTTTATTTAAATTTTAATGAGTGATGCGATTAAAATATCCCTTTGCCACTAAAATTTTAGATACTTTTGCTTACACTGGATGCACTTAACTCATGTTATTACAAATGTCACTAGCATTCCTTTGCTTCTAGCCACCTCAATTCAAAATAAGCTAATCTGAATTTTTAAACAAGTTGCTGAAAATGGTTGCCGTTCATTACAATGCAGGCTTCAATTCTTTACGCATATTATTAAAAACATTTTGAAGCATATTCTGTGAAATTGAATTTATCGTTTCTTGAATATAATTTTTCAGTACGATATTATTAATATAGGTTCTTTCTTCTATAGAAAACGCAACCATATATCTGAAACACACTATACACTGCAGTGTTTACTTCACTGCTTGAAGACTTCGAATGCAACAGCGGCCGTAAGTTTGTGTGTCTGACGGGAGCAAGGACATTAGTGAAGCGGTGGAAGTGAAGTACATTCAGAAATGCAGGTACAATAAAAATGCAAGTAAAAATAAAATGATGTCCCTGTACTACTACTACTACTACTACTACTACTACTACTACTACTACTACTACTACTACTACTACTGCTACTGCTGCTGCTGCTGCTACTGCTAGTGTTGCTGCTACTATTACCGCCACCGCTTTTGAATTGTGACTAGCATATCTACTGTAGAGAAACAAAATAGGTATATCTTGCATTTGAAATTGAATTAATGCGTGGATACGGGAGGAATACAGTGACAGCCCGTACTGCGTTGTTCTCCACGCAGCAGAATGATATGAAATAGGAGATCCAGTCCCCCGGACTCTAATGACGGCAATTATGAGCGGTAATTGATGGATATCAAGTTTCCAATTATTTTACAGTAATGTCACTCAATGTATTATTTCATAACTATAACTATTCTGAATTTTCTTTGCATGAATACCGCTACATTATACACTGGAATGTTATAGTTCAGCGTTTCTCAAACTTTTTTTTGAAGTGGGGACTACTTTTTTAAGTCAGAACAACTCCACGGACCACCTTACTCTTGTTCCCTTCGAATTTATCATTTTTGTAGTATATTTTAATATCAATACACTCCTATTTTAAAATAGAATTAACTAATTAAAATTAATTGCATTAAATTAATTTTATATTAGTATGAACTAATTAAGCTAATGTTAATAGAAGAAAATTCATTTTTGTTTCTTTAATAATTCAAGGCTATTAGAGTTTGAATAATGTTTAACTTATTAACTAAAATAAATAAACTAATAAATGGTGATGCTTACATTAATGAGATGAATGAACCTACCGATTCTTGCACAGTTGTTCAATATTTGGACTTATGCTGATAAGCTTTTAAGTCGAAGATTGTCACATACATCGAGTCGATTTCGGTAGTTCTCTGTATTCTCTTTTCACTTGTGAAGCGGTCCAGAAATTAACTATACCTTCCGCTTGGAATTTCATTTTAAGTCCGGTCTCATTCGAGAGTTCAATTAACTGTTCTCTTTCACTCAATGAAAGTTTGTTAGTTTCAATATCGCAAAGAAAGTGATCACGAACCCATGAAAATTCATCATATTTACTTGGAAAATAAGTTTCAAATTGTGACCTCAGAGTTGTATTATTGGTGTACGACGTACAGAAGGTGACCATTCCAATGTGCAGACTGGGTGTCGGCAAAACTATTAAGAAAGTCATAAATACATGAGAAGGTTCGGTCCTCTGTTATGAATTTGGTGGTCTCTGGCTGGGTTACAGGGGCGGTACCAGATGTGCTGGGAAAAGATGGCGCGAAACACCACGTTCATAGTGCTTTAAATCCCTCTTTTGTTGTTGAGAGTAGAGTGGAAAGTCAGTAGACGAATAGGGTAATAAATTTCATAAAATGTCAGTACTGAGAGAAAAAGTGAAAGGCAATTGCCATGTGTCATTTCCAAACTCTGATATTTTCAGCTATTGAGTGATACACAATTCGTTTGAATTTTATGTTTTCTTCTGCCTTTTTTGAAGGACCAGAAGGGCAGACCTCGAGGACCACAGATGGTCAGCGGACCATAGTTTGAGAAACGCTGTTATAGTTCATTGCGTTTGTACTAGTTCATTTTTCACGACGTAAACTTACCAAAGCATCTATTCGCGACCCGAATTGGTATATTAAAGACAGCTTAAATGCAGGAAAATAGCGATAAGTTATATCAAAATGTAGAGCTCCAAACATGTGCTTCACTGATATCTGTGCGCACTTGGATTTCATAATTAAATAGGTCTCCTTTGCACCAATGCCTCAATTGAGTCACTACCGTCAACCCCTAAAATCTCCACTTCACCTTCCCCGGCTGAGACAATAATGTTTTGGTTCAGTGCGAGTAGACAGTAAGGTAAGCATTTCTCACAAACGGATTATTAAGTCAGGGTTATCATGGAAATGCGATCGTGATACAGTTTCCACAAGTCTATAACTTACGCACCAATCCAATATTTAGAAACATCGTAACATTACCTTACTTCACCCCACATGTAATACAAGGACATTTTATTTTTACTAACATTTCTAATATTAGCCTAACTGTCTATACCTTTAGATTAACGGTTGAGAACCGTTTGCTACTCTCCTTCCACGACTGGAGATCGATGATACTGGCGTAAAATAAAAACAAATCATTTTACTAGTTATAGGAGGGAAGAAAAGTAGTTCATACATTTCTGTAAACTAGGAAATATCGCGATTTTCAGTTTGAAAATTTTCATTAGGTTTTTATTTAATCAAATACAGTACTGTATTAACAATAAGTGTTTTTACTCACGAATTGAGCTATCCATTCGCACGTATTCATTATGCAGTGTATAGTATACTGTCTACAGCACATTAGCGTACACTATAGAGAATGAAGTTAAATTGAAAAATAATCATAATATGTATATTTAAACACATTTTTGAAAATGGTGGTCGTTCATTTCGATACAGGCTTCAGTTCTTTTGCGCATATTATAGCAGTATAAACTATTGCACCTAATTCCAATTACCAGTTTCGGCCTTCGTACTAGTAACTCATGTTGAAATAATTCTGTACCTACTCTATAAAAGAGTACCTTACGTACTGTAAATTCAATCTTCACTTCTGCCCGATCTGAAAAGATAAAATTACTCAGGCATGCTAGCTACTCTCCGCCCAAGTGGTTATATAGCAGGGTCGTAGAAAGGGAGGAAATCACGTGACGTCCACACCTGTGGAGTAACGGTTAGCGCGTCTAGCCCCGAAACCAGGTGGGCCGGGTTCTATACCCGGTCGGAGCAAGTTACCTGGTTGAGGTTTTTCCGGAGTTTTCCCTCAACCCAATATAAGCAAATGCTGGGTAACTTTCGGTGTTGGACCCCGGACTCATTTCAACGGCATTATCACCATCATCTCATTCAGACGCTAAAATAACCTAAGATGTTGATAAATCGTCGTAAAGAACCTATTAAAATGAAAAAGTCACGTGACAGTTAATTACTTAACGTGGTCCTTTTATTTAAGTTATTTTAAACAGTTATATAATATTACGTAGACGTCCAATTCCTAACAGAAATTAATGTTTTCAGAAAAGAGCTAAGACAGCCCAGCCACTAGCCTTTACAGAGGGGCGAGTAGAAGCGAGTGAGGGAAATCGGGATGCGACGTAAGCAAACGGACGACAATACCTATGCGAAAATATGATTCAATATTGAAGGCTCGTCATTGGAAAACGCAAACATATTTCTGGAACTTATTATACTCACTAATTCAGTACTGCTTACTATGACTGCATACGCGGCCTTGGTTCTGTATGGAGAACGGTTTGAAGTTTACTAGTAGAGGGGGGTGGGAGTGAAGTATACATTAAAAAATTCATGTACTGTACAATAAAAATTTAAGTAAAAATAAAATGTTGTCCCTGTATAATTAAGAGAATAACCCGAATTTCTGGCACGATCTGTACCGTCTCTTAGAATGGTAATGGTTTTGAAGTCTCTCTTTGTTGTTTAATAGCGACATAATCGGTTCCTTCATCCAGCAATATCTGGACGCTGACATTCATCAGTTGAATGCAATTACTTCCAGCGCTAGATTTTTGTTAGGCTAGATGATTTCATTACACTTAGAGTGTCTTAATGAAATAAGCTAAATCCCACACTTCCCTGTTACAGTCGCACATATTGAATAGTCTCTTTTATTGCGAATTACAAAATTGGATGCGTAATGACACAGAGGTTCAGCAGCGTGAGTCATCGGCATCTCAATTGTTGTAGTTGGGATTTTAGTGCTCCCCCATCGCCGCGACGGGGATGATTTAGGTTGTACTAACAAGGGGGCAGGGCGCCCTGTGCGCGACCGAGAAATCATTTAACCTTTTTCATTATTTCGTGTTGACAAAGTAGCGTCTATTGAAGGGAACGGATATACGCTGGGCTTGCTTTTTGAAGTACACTGTACCTTCCGTACTCACACGCATTTCTTTCAATTCATTGTAAAAATCGATCCTTACATAATAAAATATTTGTTAAGTCATTGTAAAAATGTTTTGTCGTACAGATAGGCTACTTTAGAAGTCCCAGAAAAGAGGCAGTGCGCATGATCAGAGAACGCACGACCTGGTTCACAAGAGAACAACTAGTAGAGGTAAT
This sequence comes from Periplaneta americana, assembly GCA_025594305.2. Lineage (NCBI taxonomy): Eukaryota > Metazoa > Arthropoda > Insecta > Blattodea > Blattidae > Periplaneta > Periplaneta americana. The sequence goes on from JAJSOF020000007.1 coordinate 156,540,744, forward strand.
GGAATTAGTTTTGTTTCGTTGTATGTCTGGTCATCTTGGACTTACAAAGTATCTGTGCGACAAATCGTTTTTCTAATACTGTATGTTTCTATATATTGTAGACTATGTACTAGCCGTATCCGTGCGCTCCGCTGCACTTGTTAGAAATAAATATAAATTAATTACATAATTAAAATAGGACATCTACCCCAGGGAACATTCGTGTTTGATAGAAGGATAAATAGTTCTATGCTCGACCATGCCGAAATGTAGTAATTATACACCTGGTAGCAGACCTTTAATGCATGTCATTAAAGTAACCTACTCATTAAAGGTCAGGTCTTTCAGCCAATGACGACTCAGGTTACAACTGTTCAGCCAATGACAGGTCAGATTTCTACCGTTATAAAACCATAAGTATCGATTATTCTCGGATATGCAATCGAAAGAGAATTAGCGAAAATTCACGGAGGCTGGAAATCCAATACTGTCGCAGAAGGTCATGTTCTGTTACTATAATAATTAGCGTTAATTGTAAATAATATTCAAATAAATTCAATTTCTCATCTCGTTTTTCAATGTCTAATTTAATTTCAATGCTATCTCTGTAGGTTCTTATGGCCTAGCAAGGTCAATATGGACATCTGTTCCTCGGAAAAAATCAATACTTTCGCGTCTGCGCACATCTCACAACATACAGAACATTGCTCCAGGTCAGATACAATAAAATTAATAATAGCAAGTTAGAAATATGGTCGAGCATAAAAAGTCGTATGAAACTCGCCTATAATGGTAATTAAGAAGCTGGTATGAAAATTATGAAATTCGCTTGCGCTCGTTTCATAAATATCCATACTCACTTCTTAATTACCTTCATTATAGGCTCGTTGCATAATGTACTATAATATGTTACTTAATTTAAATTGTGTTTAAGTAGTTAAAATGCGATCATTTTGGTCCAGAGACCACTCATTTGGTGCAATGATAATTCCTTTAACATATTTCTTATTCGTTATTACATGCAAATAATTAAAATATGATCATTTGGTTCAGAGAACATCCGTTTTTTATCCAACGATAATCCGTTTAACATTTTTCTAAATTAGTCTTGAATGCATCTTTAATAAATCACTCCAAATTAATAGAGTGGATTGTGTACGAAGAAAATTTTTCTGCGCGGAATGATCTATTTTCATCTTACCTCATTCCTTATATGTAGTGTTACATCCATCTAGAGAAAATACAAATTTCAAATAGTGAAGGAATTATCCAAATTAACTTCTGAGATTACTTCATACAAACAGACAAATTTAATATTCTCTGTATATTAATATTGATAAACGTCAAGGCCGCCTTAAATAGACGGAGTGATTTGTTTTAATTTCATTATAGTCATCGATGTCGTTCTTGCAATAACTCCTGTGTCACATATCGATTTTCAGATTTTTGCTCTATTAAATAACTTAAATAGTTATACAGCAAATAATACAATCTCCTATATGTAATTATATTTCTTTCTTTCGAAAATGTAAGAATTCACGATCTCCTATGTACCACTGCCATAGAATGAATAAATCTGTTTTTTCTTCCTACTGAAAAATTTTATATTTTGCACATAGGAATTACGGAACGACGCTATAATCTGAGGCGGCGTTGAAAATGTATTGTATTGTTATTTTAAAACTCTTGTATATCCTTAAATATCAGTCCTATCAAAATTTTGCCTGGAATAAAACTTATCGGAAATAATGTTTAACGAAACTTTTGTTATGTAACGTTTATCACAAAAATCAATAATAGGCTAAGCGAGATATTTCGATTTATTTAATTCAGGCCCCCTTATAATTCCCCTTTCAAATAAAGTATTTTGAATGCCATATAGCCTAAAATCTAAGTTACGACGAACTTAATTTATATTCCAATTTTTATCGAAATCCATTCAGCCATTATCGCGTGAAAAGGTAACAAACATCCAGACAGACAGACAAACTTAAATATCAGTCCTATCAAAATTTTGCCTTGGATAAAACTTATCGGAAATCATTTTTAAAGAAACTTTTGTTATGTGAAATTTTTCACAAAATCAATAATAAGCGAGATATTTCGGTTTATTTAATTCAGTCCCCCTTATAACCCTCCTTTTTAAATAAAGTATTTTGAATGCCATATAGCCTAAAATCTAACTTACAATGAACTTAATTTATGTTCCAATTTTCATCGAAATCCGTTCAGCCATTATCGCGTGAAAAGGTAACAAACATCCAGACAGACAGACAGACATACAAAGAAAAATTTCAAAAAAGCGATTTTCGGTTTCAGGATGTTAACACCAATCATTTTTGGAAAATCGAAAATTGCCAGAAACATTTCGCTTACAGATTTATTATTAGTACAGATATAGATAGATGTATATGTATTTATTCACACTGCAAATGGGTATATACCCGGTGGCAGTGTTAACTAATTACACTCAATAATGACAATTAATAATAAACACAACTAATAAAAACAATAATTAATAATAATAATAATAAAAATAAAATAATAATAACAAGGAGCATCCTAAATTAAATGAAGCATGGTCACTTAAAATAACATTTAAAGTAAATCTAATTTGTATCTTAACCCTAAGTTCGAACTAAGACCCACGAGTGTGACAGGTTCATACCTACACAAGTACCTTACGGCACTACACTTATTTCGCTGTCAACTCACTCACTGCACTGATTCTACCTGATTTCACTAACACTACTAACCATTTCACTGTTCAAATACTTTGCACAGCCACTTCACTGACACCAACACACTTCACTTACACAATAGACTTCACTGACACTACACACTTCACTGACACAACACACTTCCTCACTGATAGAACACTTCAAATAGCAAGATATCAATTACACCCTTTAAATAGTTACTACCGTCTATTATTAAAGTCCTTAAGCCTATTTTTAAATACATTTTTGGTTATTGGTAAAGCCTTTAGTAAGTCTGCAGGTAAAGCATTCCAGTCCCTGATAGTACGATTGAGAAAAGAAAACTTTCCAGTGCCCGTCGCGCTTCTCAGAAATTCTCGTTTGATTTGAGTTAGTTCTTTTTTATTTGTTCTTCAGGGACTGTACATTGTCCCACGAGGCTACAAGGTTAAGTATTACTGCAGTTTTCAAGTGGACGACGCACTTGCATATGTAAGTCAAGTACAGTAGGTCTACTTGGCTTGCTGGTCATGCGACTTCTATTTGGTGAAGTTAGGTAGAACAAAACATGGACTACTTCAACAATTGCATTAATATTTAGAATTTAAATTACACTTTGTACACTAGAATACGCTATTTTTACTTTCTACACTATCATAAAAGATGTCGGCATACATTGATCACACATTATTTACACTTTTATGTAGAGTGTTGTATATTGTAATGCAAGATATTTTATTTAATAATACTGTAGCCTACTTATTTTGTAAATAGTGTATAATATATCTATTATAAGTATGTTTGATCAATGTAAAACTATGTCTTTTACAATAGTGGAAAAAGAGAGGGAGGTGGCTCATGCGTTAAGCATGGGACACTCTAATGGGAGTTCTGCGGTTCAAATCCCCGGGCCGACTAACCTGACTGTGGTTTTTCCGTGGTTTTCCATTGTTACTTAGGCAAATGCCGGGTTGTAAATTTCATTGCCACGGTCCATTTCCTTTCCTTTTCCCTGAGGAAAAATTATTTCTATTTCATATCATATCATTCATATTTAGCATCTTATTCCATAGGCCTATTCAGGTCATGACGCATGTCTTCATCCGCTTGCATTAGGGGCGTCCTCTCCGAAACTGTCTCTGGGTTCCCAGTCTTTCGCAACATCTCTGCTAGGATTCATTCCTTAAGAGCACTTCCGATAGTGATCAAAATTGAACGAATAGAACGAAAAATGCTCTTAACCCTCGCAATATCAATATCGCAATATTCTGGATACCCCAGCTATAATATTAGTGTATAAAAAATCAATGTGCTCTACAACAAGCATTTGTGGCTTTGTGGTTTTGTTAAATAAGCTTCTCATATTACAACAATGCTTTACATAGCCTATTTATTATTTTCTATTTTTGTTAGTAGTAATTATTGCTTAAAAACCACCTGGAGTAGCGAGATTACCCCTCGTGGTATAGTGTGGTATGTTTTCTTTCTCTTCTTGAAAATTTTTCATATTGTTCTTAAATTTTATTTTAGTTTTTACGTTGTAGCGACAGACGGACGGATAATGGGACAGACAGACGGAGGGACACACGGTCACACGGACGGACAGACGGACAGAGAGGCGGGTAGACAAACGGGAACACGTTCGGACGGACAGGCAAACAGACAGGTATATACTGTAGGTAGGTAAACAAACAGAGACAGGCAGATATGAGGGGTTCACAACCAGATTGGACCAAGTACATCTGGAATAGTTCTGAGATAATGAGTCTTAAAGTTCCTGGCTCACGCTTAGCAACCTTCACCTTCCATAGGAAATGCTGCCCTCTGTGGAGTAACAAATGAGTTATGGACTTTGTTTGTTATGGAAATGAATAAATCTAAGTTTTCTCCATCCGAGATTGTATTAATCCACAAACTGATCACTGGGGACTTTGTCCACTCTGGTTGTGAGCCCCTCATATATAAATAGATGTATAAAAATTTTTGGTATAATGAATCATTAAAGGTAATATGTCACTAAATAATAAGAAATTGCATTAAACATCTGAAAATATACAACAATTAACTTGGGTATTTCAATTTTCCCGCTTGGTATAAGGAAGGTGCTGAAAAGCTTGGGAACATGGGGGTTAAGAGGAAGGAATCCATGACAATTGCATAACGGATGCCTTAAGGGGAGAGGATGGTATTTTTTAAAACTTTTTTCCTATTTGTTGTAAAATTTTAATTTTTTTGAATTTATAGAGCTCATAGCTGTAGCAACTCTACGAAAAATAAATATATAAAAAAAGTTATTTGGGGGCCCAGATTTGAAAAAAAAGTACCCAATGTAGGATTTTACTAAAATCGATATATCTAAACCATTTGTAAAGGTAGATTGATCCAGTTTTTTGCAATGTACTTGCAAAAGCCTTCTCTACAAACTACCTGTAACAGAATTTAGATATTAGTCCCTACGTTTGCAAAATAAACAATAAAAATTTAATAACACTTTTCTGAATTCCTTTCTTGCAAACAAACGGACGTAGTTTTAAAATGAAATCAATTAACAAAATTCTGTTACAGAGAAAAGTTTCCTAATAGTCTAAAGAATGTGTGTTCTAAATTTAATGCATATCTCTTTAATAGATCAGAAATTATATCCATTTTTGTCTGGAAATGTAGCAAAAAAATGAAGTTACCGTAAACCGATAAAAGGGGGCGAGTGATTTAAAAATCCATAGCGCAGGAAGTTTGAAAATGGCGTCTCAACATCCGATAAGGGCACAATTACCCACGAAATGTTATGCATTGCATTCCACACATATCAAAGGGTAATTTAAAGTTTTTTTTTTTTTTTTGAAAATTCAATTTACCGGAAACAACAATAAAAGGGGGCGAGTGATTTAAAAATTCATAACGCAGGAAGTTTAAAAATGGCGTCTCAATATCTGATAACGGCACAAGAACTTGTTTTAAAATTCACTCATTTTTCACCAAAAAATACCATCCTCTCCCCTTAAAGCGCTCCATTTATCATAAAACGTATAAATACTAAAGCAGCTACATTTCTAGGTTATCAGGAAAAATGTGCAATTTCATGAAAATCCTAGCCATAGTTATTACACTGACACATAATATTTAGGGCCTACATACTGTTCATGTCCAATTCTTGACGATGACGTTTGTATAAAACAGTAAAATATAAAGTTGAACGAAGGGCGGAAATTATCAGTTTTAATAGATGTAATAGCTTCATGTTACGCTTTCTAAACCTATTAATAGTGATTTTATAGCTCGCGCTTTACTTCTTTGAAATATGTTTTTATTTGTTACGTACTTTAAATCCAATCACTGTACAATGTTGCATACAGTATAAACAGCCATTTGAAGGTTATGTTGAGATTCTGGAAATAAAACTAGGTCGTTAGCAAACAATGTAGTATTTGAAAATATATGTCCCCTTTTCAGTCTTGTTTGATTTATTCTCCATTTCAATCATCTTTGTAAATATTAAACATAAACGTTAAAGAAAGAATCTTGTTTAACTTCAGTCGTGTGTATACAGAATGTTTGCAATTTAATATTTAGGAATTACAGGTTGAATTTCTCGGTTTATTTTACTTAGATTAATTTCTTGTGTCTATATCCGAAGATCATTTTGTGGACTTTTAGAAGATATTTAGAATAATGATGTATTTCATTGAGTAAAAATTCAGGAACACCGGGTTTTTGGGTTGAAATCCAACAGAACGCTATTGAATATTAATTCCGTTAAAATATTGAACTAAAGTCCGTGCCTAAGATTAGCGACTTGTTAAACAATACTGTTTCCCAGAGATAGGGCTCCAGGTTAAATTCACCAGCCATTTGTTGCCCAAGTCAAAATTTAATTAGGGAACAAGCGGGATGCGTACTTTTAAATGGATTATTTTTATTTTAATTACCTTATACTCTATCTACCTAAATGCACTGTTAAGTAGTGAAGACATTTTCGTTTTCTGATGTATATCTATATTTACAGTATCTTCTTTCTTTCAAGAAATAGAGATACACTGTGAATCAGTGAGAGGTAAAAATATGGGCTATTATAAAAAGGCATGTTACGTCTTATTCTATACGATTTTCGAGAAAATGAATAGGAACCATGAGGAACGGGAACAGTGCAGGTGATAGTAAATTAAGAGATTGTTATGTATGTTGCGTTTAATTGTCCATTTATCTTTACATAGCATATTCAAAAATGTCGCCGTCATATACGATGCACTTAGCTGCTCGTGTAGCGGGATGCCGTGTTTCTTATTTGAGCTGATTCGAACATTCCTTAATGTTGATCAAAAAAAGAAGAATTAAACGCGGGCAAGGAATTGCTTCCTTGTTTCCACTTTGCCAACCCCACAAAGAATAATCTTACTGTGTAAGGTCGGGTGACGTCTGTGGCCAAGAAATGACACCAGCGCCGCCTATCCAACGCCCAGGATAGGTTTCATTGAGGTACTGGATCACTGGCCTGCTGTAATATGTAGTGATCTCATCTTGTTGAAAGTACATATCAGCTCGTATTGCCAAAGGACAACCTCTAAGTATTCTGGTAACACACGCTCATATACAAGTGGGCAATATCATAAAGACAATAGTACAAACTAATGTCGTTTTGTTGCTTCTACATGATTGTGAGCAATTATGCAGAGGAAAAAAGGAGATTCATGGCTGTTATTTTCAAATAGCTACTTCCCGGAAATAACTAAGACTAAGACGGATTTTTTATACACGCTATAAAGGATATAATCTGCCTAAATAATATAGTGTATTTATTTATTTATTTATTCATTTATTTATTTATTTATTTATTTATTTATTTATTTATTTATTTATTTATTTATTTATTTATTTATTTATTTATTTATTTATATCGGTATACTGAACAAAGTACCTAGTGAGATTTAATTATTTCTTATAATTATATCTATAACTTTCAAAATATGTTTTTAAGATTGATAGTAGTGTAATATTTGTTTATATTTCGACTGAACGTAGATGCCATAGTCAATGACCTTGCGTCCAACACGTACCAATACAAAACAGAGACAATAGAATATAATTTTTCATTTTCACTGACAGAGTTAAGGCCATAAGGCCTTCTCTTCCACTCAGTCAGCCTTAATCAATGCAATACTGACATACATATTTAAATTATGAATATTTACAATACACTAAAGATTCTCAAGCAATATTCTTCAGTTAAATTTTAACTAGTACATGGTCATTTAATTTGAGATAAAGCCTATACAAAAAGTAATAACTTTATTTATGAGCTAATGTAATTCATCTCAGTCTATAGGCAATATGTAAAGAAATATAATATAGTTGAGCTGGGTAACTTTCCGTGCTGGTCCCCGGACTCATTTCACCGGAGTTATCACCTTCATTTCATTAAGACGCTAAATAACCTAGATGTTGATACAGCGTCGTAAAATAACCCAATAAAATAAAATAAATAATATAGTTGAGATAGCTAGTTGGTTAAATGATGAAAATGAATTTAAAAGTAGTTTGGTTAGGATATGTTACAGGGAGAAAAGTATAAATCTAAAATACAGGGTGATTCACAAGGATTTACCATCCCTTACGGAGCTTATTTCCGAAAACATTCTGAGCAAATAATGTCATATAAACATTTGTCCTAATCTCAATATTTTCAAAGTTACACTAATTTGAAATTGTTTGTAAAATACCATTATTCTTGAGTTTTAAGGGTAAAAGAATATTACTGATAATGAATGAACTACTCAGGAGTATCATTTCTTTAATTAGCTAATATTCTGAAGCTAAAAATGTGTATTGAATTCCATAGTTGCTTCGTATAGATTTTTTTTTTTAATTTTTAACTACAAATTTACATTTTATTATGCATTTATCACAACAATTGTTACAAATGAATAGTTCATTCTCTATTTATAATATTCTTTTATCCTTGAAACTAAAGAAAAAAAGGTATTTTACAAACAACTTCAAATTACTGTAATACTGAAAATACCGAGATTAGGACAAATGTTTATATGACAATTTTCGCTCAGAATATTTTCTGAAATAATTTCCGTAAGTGACGGTAAATCTTCATGAATCACCCTGTATATGGATGTAATGAAAATAATATTAATGTAATGAGATTTTGCCATTAGACGTTTTGTATTCTATTTAAAGAAATTAATGGTAATAATAAGAATGGACAGATGTTAGTTTAATTATAAGTAACAAATATTAATCTGTAATTTAATCTATTAAGCAATATGTTATGTAATTTTGTCCTAAATGGAGATACTGTCAACAGCCCCCTTACATCACTCGTAAGCGAGTTCCAATTTCTAGCAACTGAAACCGTGTAGGTGGGTTGAAGAATATGAAGATGTCTACAATAGGTACAGGGACATCATTTTATTTTTACTAACATTTTTAATATTAACCTGGCTATACCTTTGGATTAATGACTGAGACTCGGAAACACCGTTTGCTACCTTTTCCCACGACTGGAGTTCGATGATACTGACGTAATATACAAACAACTCACTTTAATAGGTATAGGAGGGAAGAAAAGTAGTTCATCCATTTGCGCAAAGTAGGAAATATCGCGATTTTGAGTGTGATAATTTTCATTAGGTTTTTGTTTAATCAAAAGACAGTACTGTATTAACAATGAGTGTTTTTACTCACGAACTGAGTTATCCATGCGAACGTATTCATTATGCAGTCTATATTATACTGTCTACAGCACATTAGCGTACGATATAGAGGATGAAGTTAAAATGAAAAATAATCATAATATGGATATTTAAACACATTTTTGAAAATGGTGGCCGTTCATTTCGATACAGGCTTCAGTTCTTTTGTGCCTATTATCGCACTATAGACTATTGCATCTAATTCCAATTACCAGTTTCGTACTTCATACTTAGTAATTCATGTTGAAATAATTCTGTACCTACTCTATAAAAGAATACCTTACGTACTGTAAATTCAGTCTTCAATTCTGCCCGACCCGCACAGATAAAATTACTCAGACATGCTATCTACTGTCCATCCAAGTGGTTATGTCGCAGGATCGTAGAAAGGGGGGGGTGGAATCACGTGATTGTTAATTACTTAACGAGGCTCTTTTATTTAACTTATTTTAAACAGTTGCATAATATTACGTAGACGTCCAATTAATTCCTAACAGAAATTGATATTTTGAGAAAAGAGCTAAGAAAGCCCAGCCACTAGTTTTTACAGTGGAGCGAGCAGAAGCAGGTGGGGGAAATCGGGATGCGACGTAGGCAAACGGACGACAGTACCTGTGCGAAAATATGATTCAACATTGGAAGTTTTCGTCACTGGAGAACGCGAACATATTTCTGAAACGTACTATAATCACTAACTCAGCACTGAGGCCGTAGTTCTGTGTGGACAGTTGGAACTTCGTTAGTAGAAGGGGTGGGAGTGAAGTACATTAAAATACTCAGGTACAATAAAAGTTGAAGTAAAAATAAAATGATGTCTCTGTATAAGTATGAACAAAAGACAGGTTCAGGGTGAATAATGATTATCTATTCTCATTAAAAAATAGACTCATAAGACAATTTTTTTCTGGGAAAACCTTGGAAGTTGCAGAAAAATATTACTTCACCTTTTTCATCAGTTATTCACGCTGTGCGACCAATATTTTTGGCAGTTTATATCATATCCTTTACACCGTATATAATATTTTTACATTATAATCGCCCGCATTATCATCCGTCAACATATAACCCTGCATTGTTCTTAATTTTAAGAACTTAATTCAGTAATTGACGAATCTTTCCTTCCTAATTACATTTCAGCATTGCGATTTTGTTGATAAAGGAAAATGTAGGCGAGGTAATAACTTAAATTCATGTCTAATATTATTTTAGCGTTTCTGCAAGCATAACAACTCAGCAATTATTAAATTGAATTTTCATTGAAATTGAAAGTATATGATAAAAATGGAATATATTACGAAGTCTAAACGGGACTGGCTCCAGTAGACAAAAGCATTAAAATCCTCTATATTTCCTCAGCTTTTGAAGTCATATTCTAGGAAAAAACTGTGCATTGGTTTAAACGAATTTCATCGCAATTCTCTCTTTACTTCATAACACCATAAATACTGCATAGTGAGTATTAATTCTCACAGTGTTAGACCCATACAACCTTTCCCAGCATGTTCTATTCTTTGATGTCATTTTTGATCATATTTCAAACAATGGTGTATTGTACTCAGTAAATCTGCATTTCCATGAATTTTATTTGCATCATGAAAAATATTCAGGTAAATATTGTAAAAAAAAAAGCGATACGTCCCAGAAAATACGAGCCCGAACACTAGGTTCTCTACTTTTAGAGCGCTTTAATCCAGTCTAAGCATTCATAACTATGTGCGCAGCGGAGGCAATACAAAAGAAAGCAGAATAGAGTCCCAGACAGTGCAGTTGTTTGCAAAGGGCAAGTATTTACCCTAACTAGCGCATGACCCTCAGCCGTATCAACTGACATCATCACCGCTGATTAACCGGCGCATTAAAATTGAAAAGGGAAATGCTTTCATAAAACTGCTTTTGAATCGTCTTTCAGCATTAAAGTATGCATGGAGCGTACATTCTGAACGTTATCGCGTTTCCACTTGCTCAATCTCGAACGCTTGACTAAGGAAAGGCTAACTGTGGGAGAGAGATACCACAGCTGTCTAGGTACCTGCGATATCAACATGCATTAACAAAGAAAAGAACAGTAACACAGCAAGTAAATGCAACCTGTTGAACTCTTAAGTAGCGAAACTTCTTGTTCATTTTATCATTTTGCGAATCGTAATAGATCGACTATTGAATAATTTCGAGGGAAAAATTGTTCCAGGGCCGGGCATCGAACCCGGGACTTTTGGTTTAACGTACCAACGCTCTACCAACTGAGCTACCCGGGAACTCTACCCGACATCGATCCAATTTTTCCCTGTGTATTCACAGACCTCCGAGTGGGCTGACAGCCGTCAAGCAACCAACTTTGAGTGCACACTAACTTCGTGTGACTTAAATTGTGGTTTTCTGTTAACGAACAGTGACGTGTATTATGGGAAAAGTTGGATCGGTGTCGGGTAGAGTTCCCGGGTAGCTCAATTGGTAGAGCGTTGGTACGTTAAACCAAAGTCCCCGGGTTCGATGCCCGGCCCCGGAACAATTTTTTCCTTGAAATTATTCAAATCAACTTTACAGGGAGTTATACCTGAAATCTTGATTTGCAGATCGACTATTGATCAGATTTTTTGTATTCGACAGATATTGGAGAAAAATGGGGGTTTACGGGCACAGTACATCAGTTAACAGTAACACAAAACATTATGATTAATGGGTAAGTAGCGGCATTCTGCTAGAAAAATGAGAGGTCCCACCGAAAACCTATCTTAGCAACATTTTTGTCCACTACACTTCTATTTGAACTCGTCAGATATACAGGATGTTTCTGAGGTGGTGTTACAAACTTTCAGGGATGATGGGGAAGGGCACATGTAGGGGAGAGTCGGGTAGTATCGGACATCGGGTAGTATCGGACAGTGCGTTTCTTTCATCTACCACCATATGGTAGTACCTGAATGACATGGTTACATTTCTCTATGCGACATCTCAGAAACGTAACCATGTCAATCAGGTACTATCATCGTGTGATATATGAAAGAAACTCACTGTCCGATATTACCCGATGTCCGATACTACCCGACTCTCCCTATCAATTTGAGAGAAGGAACCCTGGTCCGGAAAAGACGGAGTCGAAAGTTACAAGCAAAAGTATTTGTGTGGAAATGAAATAATTCTATTCCTCTGTCCACCTTATTTATGAGTATTTATCTGTACATCTTGTCTCGCGCCGTGGCGTCGAGATCTAAGGCATCCTGCCTAGGACTCGCGTTACGGAATGCGGGCTGGTTCGAGTCCTCATGGGGGACGAATATTTTTCATGAAATTTCGGCCAGTTTATGAGACCGGTGCTCACCCAGCATCGTGATGCACTTGGGGAGCTACGATAGGTAGCGAAATCCGGTTGCGAATACCAGCTATAACGGCTGGGGGATCATCGTGCTAACCACACGATACCTCCATTCTGGTTGGATGATCGTCCACTTCTACTTCGGCATGTGGGCGTGAGGCCAGCAGCCCGCTGGTCGGTCTAGGCCCTTCACGGGCTGTAGCGCCACGGATTATTATTATTATTATTATTATTATTATTATTATTATTATTATTATTATTATTATTATTATTATTATTATTATTATCATCTGTACATCTTACACATACTGTATTCATCTGACGTTGTTTACGTTGTCTAGGTACAGTATTCCATTCAGTGCGCTGTCTGAGGGATGGAGACAGGAAACTACACTAAAGCATTGCAGATAGCGTAATGTGTAACGGACATGGTCGATCCTGATATGCACGTCTGTAGACAGCAGTGTATGTGTACAAGTTGCAGTGTCCAGTCGATCAGTCCTAGTGAAATGGAGGAGTACACGAGAGCGGAATAAGTAGACCTGATTTTCGAATACGGATGAGCCAATGGGAACAGTAGACAAGCTCACAGATTGTATCGGGACAAGTACCCACGTAGGAGATACCCGGCTCATATCATCTTTCCACGACTGTTCCAAAGGAGGGCACGTCGCACAGTGGTTCCAAATACAAATCTAGCAGGACAAAATTAATAACTCTCCTCGTTTCTAACAGATTATTATAAAATTTTGTATACAGGTTACAATTGGCATTTTGCATTTGCGTGTAAACTCTGATTACGTTTGGATAAAATAAACCACCCTTTCACAGGGGTTGAATTTTAAAAATTATAATAATTTTACAAAACTGATTTTCGCAGGGATTGGAACGAAATCACAAATGTATTATATACTTTCTATTTAATTTTAATGTGTGAAAGATGCTAAAAACACACAACAGTCGTAGATATTAAGTCAAATATCATTTAATTTTTTTAATAAAATACCCTACATACTGTATTAAAACAATTTTAACAAAACCTCTAACTCTGGTTAAATAAATCTAAATTTGAAATATTTACAGATATTTTAGAGAGTTGTAACTCTATTAATTTTCAGACATAATAATCATCATCATCATCATCATCATCATCACCACCACCATCATCACCATCGTGACCCTGGAGCAGTCTCAATAGGTCTACAACAGAAGATACACTTTTTCTACTCTTTTAGCGTTAGTTACGAAGACTACTTACCATCGGGCCAGAGGAAATTCCATCAAATCCATCGTCATATCGGCTCTACAAAATTTGCGCGCGTGATAAGCTTATGCCCTGAAATTCTTGTAATCTTTAGGCCTATATCGGACTTCTTGAGGTTCCTCGGACATCATCCCAACAAAAGTACGGCTTCCTTTATCAACTGCGCACCACGGATAAGTTTTTATGCACACTTTGCGGCATATAATACCACTTATATTTCTGGATGTATAATTCTACAGTGCCCAAACAGTATTTTTTCAAACTCTCCCACTGGCGATTGTTTTAAGCAATGGTCGGCAAAGATTACGTCATGTAAAATGCAGCCCGCAATACACAGCAAACGGGAATGTAGGAGAGGAGGATATCCAGATTGCTTAACGTTGAATGCCTTACCCCTCCACCCTGCTTGTAGGCTATATTAAGAGGTTGATTCGCGAGTTACGAAATGACGACCACTGGTTTTAAAGATGGTTCCAAATCACCGAATTAAGCCTTCATCTACGCCAGTAGCTTCTGATGCCAAACCTGAAGAACCTCCGCGCGCTAATCCTGTCATTAGTCGTACCAAATTCTGGTTTGGGAATGTCCACAAGAAGTCCCATTTCTTTACGTAAGCGATCTTGTTTTCTTTTCTTTCATTCATTTTCGTGGTCCTATCTGAGTAAAAACTTAACACTTGCTTTACCATTTCTGCTGCATCAGGCCTATATGTTGGTCTTAAATCCATTTCTGCGATAAGAGCAATTTCATCAACCAAGTGTGTTTCCACCAAAGGCTTCAGCTTCCTTTCCTGACTTTTCTCAGCACATTCATGAAACGGCTTTTGTGGACGATCTTTGTTTTTTTCGTTGCTAGACACAGTCTATTTTTAAAAAAAAAGTCATTTTAACACTTAACCAATCCTTGTATTTCCTTAAGAAAATTTATAATACATAGAGGCAATTAGTCCATTGCTCTTTAAGTTTCATTCAGAATTCAGCACTTTTTTCTGCACTAATTTACGATCATGTCGCTCAGAATCTCCTAAACCATTTTAATTAATACATACTCAAACACACAGGCTAATCTTCTTAAAATATTATTTTCTTTTCACGAAATGTCAACTAGTTCTCTTCTTAGAATTCCGTCCACCATCACTAAAGTATAAATAAAAGGAGAAGGTGGTTGAAGTTGGTTATAAAACCTTTATAATTACATACCTAAATGACTAATGTAAATGCTGAACCTGCTTTGACAGTGGCCTTTTGTGGCCTTTACTTTTGCGGGCCTGCTACAGCAAATAAAATTTTAAAAATTTTCATGGAACACTTCTCTGTGTATTAATGAGTATTATAACTAAGTAACACAATGTTAAAGTTCGAAAATGCACTAAAATGTAGGAAATACCTGTAGTTTTATTCATCGAAACTCGAAGGGGATTGGCAATATATTATATCTTCAGACATCGATGTTCCGAAGGTAACTTGCCGGGCGATGCTAACGAAAAGAGTATGTCTGTGCTGAA
This sequence comes from Periplaneta americana, assembly GCA_025594305.2. Lineage (NCBI taxonomy): Eukaryota > Metazoa > Arthropoda > Insecta > Blattodea > Blattidae > Periplaneta > Periplaneta americana. The sequence goes on from JAJSOF020000007.1 coordinate 156,556,201, forward strand.
CACTTGAGTTCTACCTGCTCCTGCGCAGACCACAATAATTTTTATGGAAAACTGAATACGAATCGTAGATACACGACTATTTAGGATTATAGATAGAACTGCAGTATTTATATTGTTTTGAAGATCAAACATTTATATCTTTTGTCCAATCAGATTTGAGTTTGGAACCACTGTGCGTCGTGCGAAATTACAATTCCATTTCCACACAACTATTTTTGCTTATAACTAGACTTCGTTGAATTGCCACACGCAGCATGCAATCAGGTTGCCGGTGTACGGTAGTATAGAAGAGGTGAGCGACCGCCCGGTCTCGTAGTATAAGCAGTTCATGTTAAGAGTTGTGACCGGTCCAAATAGCTAGAGCAGCTACAGCTAATGTATACCTATGTAAGCACTTGTTTTGCATTACTGTGCTTGGAATAGTCAAATCATCATTTGTTCAGTGCAGACAAGATTTCAATGAAATATACTACAATGAGAGTGTTGCTGTTCCAAATAATTGCCCTGGAATACCCTTACCCCCGCAGCCAGTCTTGACCCGTTGGGGAACGTGGTTAGATGCTGTTAATCATTATGCAGAACATTACGGCAAAATAATGGAGGTAATTGATGCATTGGATAGCACAGACAGTTCCGCTGTTGCAGCTGTAAAATCATTGCTTTCTGAACAGCTATTGGAAGATATTTTGTTCATTGATTCTAATTTTAAAATCGTGTCCAAAACATCATCCCATTAGAATCGTCTAAACTACAACTCTCAGAAGCCCTTAATATAGTGGATAAAATATCACAAACCGTTATCCAAAATAATAATTCACTAATTTAAGAAAAAGTGAAATGTAAGTTAAGAAACATTATTGCTAAAAATTCTACCTATTAACAACTTCGTATTATAAATGATGTACCATTAGGTCACGACAAGTTGGTGTACTAAAAAGTAGTGACTTTCCGTTCTTCAAATATGTACGTATTACATCGTGTGATGTCGAACATATATTTTCCCAAAATAGAAACTGTTTAAGTGACCATCGGAGGAGGTTACTTTGCAGTCGCTCAAAATGTACGTAACTCTTCACTGCAATGCACATATTCAAGGATGATGTATCTTACATTAAATTTTAAGAGTTAATATATCTCACTGTAAAATAATTATGTATTTACATGTTTAGACATTTCCTACTTCAATGATCATTCAATATATTTCTTAAATGCAGGATACAGGTTTTATTGTAACCGCAGTATACTGCTCAGTGTTTACGTCAGAGGCATACTCCATCGCTTTGCACGCCCCCCTCGCATGCAGTATATACCGCGTGCGCAGTAAACCTTGTGATTCTCGTGGCAATTCCACGAAGTCTACTTATAACTTTCGACTCAGTCATTTCCGGACCATGGTTTCTTATCTGAAATTGATACATGTGCCCTTCGCCATCATCCCTGAAAGTTTGTAACACCACCTCGGAAACACTCTGTATAAAAGCTGTAACGAAAAATTGCGCAAAATTTGAGACGTGTATTATTACCAGATGTATAGAAAAAAATGTTATATTATAGGCCCCGGATATTTATGTAATATCAAAGTGCGAAATATGTTCATAAAAATGTAGTCAACATCGGAGAAATGTTAATTAAATATGTAATATTAATAAAATGTAATTTAAAATCACTATATATTAATTAATTAAATTCACAAAAATGCCGTCACAATTTAACTGGTTGGTTGAAGTGGGAGGTTGCAGCATGGAAAGTCGATTTGCCATTTCCTCTCCATTGTGTAGCTTGCAAATACAACATGTCTGTCAAAATCTTTGCTTTTTGTTGTGTCTTAAGATTTCCTAGAAATATATTTTTGTGTGGCACACATAATGGTATTTACCTGACACCCGATCGAAACCTCTGGCTAGTAGCCCAGTTTTAAATTGCAACAAGTTAAATGATCGGCGCACCTGACATCCCCGATTCTGAGAAAGCATTAGTGCAAATGTATAGAGTTGAGGCACTCCGAACTATTGCGATTCCGTGTTGTGTTAGTGTAGTGCTGTGACATCGGATAGTAGAACATGCAACCACAAGGCGGTCTTATTTGTCTATTGCATTTATTTCAAAAGTGATCAATTTCTATTTAAGATATAACAGGTTAAATTGATTTTGGCGCAAAGTTTTCCTGAAGTGTTACATACAGTCTTATTTTTATCTTGAAACATCTTTATCTGGTTTACTTATTCAGTAATTTTATGTCATTGAAATGGTATAGGCCTAGTGCGAGTTTATGTAAGGTTTTAAAATGCAGGGACATCATTTTATTTATACTAACACTTTTAATATTAACCTGGCTATACCTTTGAATTAATGGTTCACAGTCGGAAACACCATTTGCTACCCCATTCCACGATTGAAGTTCGATGGTACTGGCGTAAAATACAAACAAATCAATTTACTAGGTATAGGAGGGAAGAAAAGTAGTTCATCCATTTACGTAAACTAGAAGATATCGTAATTTTGAGATTGATAATTTTCATTAGGTTTTCGTTTAATCAAAATACAGTACAGTATTAACAGTAACTGTGTTTTTACTCACGAACTCTGTTATCCATGTGGTGTCTATTATACTGTCCACAGCACATTAGCGTACAATAGAGAGAATGAAGTTAAATTGAAAAATAATCATAATATGGATATTTAAACAAATTTTTGAAAATAGTGGCCTTTCATTTAGATACAGGCTTCAGTCCTTTTGTGCATATTATCTCACTATAGTCTATTGCATCTAATTCCAATTACCAGTTTCGTCCTTCGCACTAGTAACTCATGTTGAAATAATTCTGTACCTATTATACAAAAGAGTATCTTACGTAGGGCCTACTGTAAATTCAATCTTCACTTCTGCCGACGCTCACAGATAAAATTACTCAGACGTGCTATCTACTGTCCGTCCAAGTGGTTATGTCGCAGGATCGTAGAAAGGGGGGAAATCACGTGACATTTAATTACATTTATTTAAGTTATTTTAAACAATTGCGGGTGAGGGAAATCGGGCTCCGACGTAGGCAAACGGACGACCGTACCTGTGCGAAAATATGATTCAATATTGAAAGCTCTTTCGTCACTGGAAAACGCGAACATATTTCTGGAACGTACTATACTCACTTACTCAATACTGTTTGTGTTTACTACGACCTTAAGGCGACTTTGACTGTATACGCTTGGTTCTGTGAGGAGAAAAGTTGGAAATTTACTAGTAGAGTGGGTGGGAGTAAAGTACAGGGATTTCATTTTATTTTTACTAACATTTTTAATATTAACCTGGCTATACAGTACCTTTAGAGAAACGGAAACACTGTTTGCTACCCCTTCCACGACTAGATTTCGATGATACTGGCGTAAAATACAAACAAATCACTTTACTAGGTACAGGAGGAAAGAAAAGTAGTTCATCCATTTACGTAGACTAGGAAATATCGCAATTTTGAGTTCGATAATTTTCATTAGGTTTTTGTTTAATCGAAATGCATACTGTATTAAGAATAAGTGTTTTTATTCACGAACTGAGTTATCCATTCGAACGTATTCATTATGCAGTGTATATTATACTGTCTACAGCACATTAGCGTACAATATAGAGAATGAAGTTAAATTGAAAAATAATCATAATATGGATATTTGAACACATTTTTGAAAATTGTGGCCGTTCATTTCGATACAGGCTTCAGTTCTTTTGTCCATATTATCGCACTATAGACTATTGCATCTAACTCCAATTGTCAGTTTCGTCCTTCGTACTAGTAACTCATGTTGAAATAATTCTGTACCTACTCTATAAAAGAGTACCTTGCGTACTGTAAATTCAATCTTCACTTCTGCCCGACCCGCACAGATAAAATTACTCAGACATGCTGTCTACTGTAAGTCCAATTGGTTATTCCGCAGGATCGTAGAAAGGGGGGAAATCACGTGACAGTTAATTACTTAACGAGGCCTTTTTATTTAAGTTATTTTAAACAGTTGTATAATATTACATAAACGATCAATTCCTAACAGAAATTAATGTTTTCAGAAAAGAGCTAAGACAGCCCAGCTTTTACAGAGGGGCGAGTAGAATCAGGTGGGGGAAGTCGGGATGCGACGTAGGCAAACGGAAAACTCTTTCGTCACTGGAAAGCGTGAACATATTTCTGGAACGTACTATACTCAATAACTCATTGCTGTTTACTGTATGCGGTCTTGATTCTGTGTGGAGGACTGTTGGAACTTCATTAGTAGAAGGGGTGAGAGTGAAGTACATTCAAAAAGTCAGGTACAATAAGAATTGAAATAAAAATAAAATGATATCCCGGTATGAACATGGTTTAATGTAAAGAAATTCAGACCTACCTGTAGTATTGCATACCACTCTTGAAACACCCTGTATAAGTTTTAATTATTGAATTTCTCTTCCCGTAATTGATGTAAAATAAGTTATAAGGATGTCCAACAAGCTCTGAATTGTATAAATATTCTACTGTCTCACATGTTGACTTATCCGGCCCGCGGGCCGTGAGATTTTTTATTCTTGTCCAATGTATTTGGAATATCAGATGCTGTGTCACTTTCTCTAGAATTCCTGACGAGACAAAGCTGTTCTGGGAATGAATTCCGTGTTGGAATGAGGACAGAATTCTGCGCTCTTTACTAAAAACACTGGAGAAAACTGTCACTGCCTTCGTTCATAATAAATTGTCCCTTACAACATTTATGTTGGAAAGGGTTGGCTTGAAGCGCAATGCAACAGAAATCAAAGGGAGAGAGAATTCAATATCCGTCTCTACGGGGAGCCGCCTCGTGGTGTGAGACGTAAGGACTTGGTGACGGAATAATACTTGTATGAAAATGCATTAAGATGATAAATGTAGAGTAGCGTCATTTAGAAATCTTGGTAACTACTTACTGCCATGATTTTGTTGCTTTATTCTATCACACGATGGTTTTCATACCTATTCTTTCTTCACCCTCAGCTCCATATTTCCAATTCTTCAATTTAACACTGTAGAGCAGTCATGTCAATTGATGCCCATAGGAGCAAGCGCGCGCTTTATAGCTCAGGAGAGCCTGAGCGCTTTACAGCGGAAAGGAAAGAGACAGACGAAAGAGGTGGTATATGCCGCTTGGTCGAGCTATATTCAGGGATGGCCAGCACTGATTCAATAGATAAAGGGAAGAGAACTTATTAAAACTGTACCCATGTTAATTTTTAGATTTATCTGAGAAGTATAAGTGCATTATAAGAATGTAAGTTTTAATTTTAATGCTCATTTTTCACAAGTTTGATTTTTTTATTCAAAAGAAATATTTTCTCAACTTTTCGTATAGAAAAGTGAAATTTTCAGGTATAGGCCTATTTATTTAGTAGCCTTACAGAATGTTTTCGTAAATCTAATATACCGTATATACGTATTACTGAAGATAGTGTATTGAAAATTTTGAAAATATTCGCATGGAAATTGTTTGTAAGGAAATGAATTAACAAAGCAACTACTGTTACATCATAAGCAAAAGATACGTGCCCATGTGTTTTAAAAATGTCAGCTCTATAGCTTCAGCATATTTCGAGAAAATAATTTAATATTCTGATGATAGGAAGTTGCTCAAGAATATCACCTTAAAAGCATAAGCGATAAGAGTTTTCGTATGGAATATTATACAGCACCTAGGTAACTTTCCTTTGTACTATAATATTGTTTTGATCACTTTATTGATTACTTTTATAAGGCTAAAGGTACCATCAATATTAATTCCAATTTACCATGTCATACTCAATTTTTTTTATAGGTATCACTTGTTTTATGAATGATGTTTCATCCATTTAGTACAGTATAATTGTACTACTATGGAATTTGTGTGAATATTCCTTCTTAACTCTTTATTATGTTATTAACATTTAAAACACAACTGCAATATTAAGAAATTGGTATTAGTACTTTTGTTTTACAGACAATATAGATAATATCAAACACAAAGAAGCCATATAAAAAAACGACATAAAATTTCACGTTCCGTTTGAAGTTTGTGCACCACTGTTTTCTTAACTCAACAAGCTGCTTATTCATATACACAACCGATCCTCTTTCCATACTTAGCGCTTGATGCCCGCGCACAACGTCAAGGTCAGAAAAATGCGCTTGCTTTGACATCACTGCTGTAGAGGATTCATGTGATGTGATGTCGGCATGTCACAGATGTTCCACCTTAGACAGTTATGGGCAAAATACTGAGATCCCGAACCATTTAAGACGCAACTCGCAAAGCCATTGAATACAGGTATACTGTTGTTCAAAGATGTCTGACATACAATTTTTTGATCGTGTAAGCCAGTCATTTCCAACTGGCCAACGTGTGACGTCTGATCGCGTTTCCCCTCTCGGAGCAGAGCTGTAGAGCACTTGAGGGAAGGTAATGTCCCGTCGCTCTAATTTCCTGCAGCCAATCACGTTGCAGGCTGGATAAATACTTAATATATAATCGCCCGCCATTTTGGTTCTTTCGTTGGCGTTCGCAGAAAGCACACGAGGACGTTATTTGCCGCTCAATTATTTGCTGAATTGCAGTGCGTTTGATTTATTATCATAGGAGCTACGACATGATAATGTTTAACGGTGTGGCAAATAGATCCCTCGTCTGGTAGCTCGGCAACGAAAGAACAAAAATGGCGAACGATACTATCTGCTTAGACTTTATAGAGCCTTGACTTCCTAAGACGTAAGCAAAGAGGAGGCGTCACGCCGGGATCAACAGCGTCGCGACTATATTTAAACATCTCCATTCCTTCCACTGCCTCTACCCCTACTTTTCTCTTTTACTTATGTTTCCCCTCTCAAGGAGATCGAGAGCGGAGACGTGTAACGTCACAGAGCCAGCAATTGAAAATATGTGGCGTAAGTGCTGTTTAACCACGAGATAAGTCAGAACCAAAGATATAAAAAAATGATAGACTTTGAACTGGTTCCGCTAGTACTTAATAGACCTAGGTGATATTGTTGGGACAGGTAAAAATATGTTGGGGGGGAAATGGTGATGTAGATTAAGTATAAATTATTCTCATAATTGTCAGTATCAACAGTTTCCCGCTAAACCTAGCGCTTTTTACGATCATTAAAGAAAGAATGAAATTTTGAATTCTGTAATGTGAGTATATTTATGTACTACTGGCTACACTGGCCTTTTTATCTTCGCCATCTATTTATAGAAGTAATAAATAAGAAAGCTACACTTACACGAACAAATTATCGATCGCTATCGATTAATAGCGGTCAGATATCTTTGAACGCCAGTGTAGGCTACTACGCGTTCAATTTTACATGACCGCTGAGCGTTGATGTCGCCACTGTCGTTCTATACAAGACATCGTAGACGTTTACGAAGCGCGGGGCATTGAGGGGATCGAAGCATTTGTGAAGAGGTATGACGCACTTTGTTAGTTCGTGGAAAAAGTACTGATTAATTTACTGATAGTGGTGGTGGTTGTGGTACGGAAACGATTAGAGAGAGAGAGAGAGAGAGAGAGAGAGGTGAACAGATACTGCGAGCAGTGGTGGATTGCTTTTGTTAGATTCAGTCCATTGGCAAACAGATTTAAAAACCTCCTCACATCTGAATATAGATTTCGGGGGAAATAAATGGAGTAAAATTTCGGGTGCTGTTAAGCATGTTCAACAAGAATAAAAATGGCTAATCGTCCAGTGTCAACATTATTACATCACTGCTTTCGTTCAAGTCCAGAAAGAAAAAAAATAATACTTCTTCGCAATTTTCCTCCGCTTTCTCGTTAATATACAGTAACTTCTCTCTCATCCGGACAGTAGGGTAGGTAATTATTATTGGCTACTCACAGTACAGTACGTGCCTTCTTCCTACCTGCCATGTACTTTTTTCCTCCCCCTATTTGCAACCCCGTCGTGCTTTCAGTAAATCACAGGTTGTGTGTGGAAGAAGTTCACTATGCTTTCTAAGACATTTACTGATAAACGCTCGAAGTTTAGTTATTCTTTAAAAGACAAACTGGATATTTTGAAGCGGCTGGATGAAGGGGAAACTATTTCTGGTATCCCGAGAAGTACAATTCATGACTGAAAGCGTAATCGGGCTGCATTGGAAGAATATTGTGCATCCACGAGCTCTAATGACAAGCGCCGTGCATTGAAGCAGCCTAGTGTTTTCAAATACGATAAGGAATTGTTTCTATGATTTCAAGAACAAAGAAGGAAAGGTACTCCAATCTCTGACCCGATTCTGAAAGAGAAAGCGCTTGATATGCTTAAGAAACATGGAGGCGATAATTTCTCTGCTAGTGATGGGTGGTTGTCAATGTGGAGGGAAAAGTATGGTGTTGGTCCACTTGCAATTTGTGGATAGAGAATGTCATCTGATACCGTTGCAGCTGAAGAATATAAAACTACATTCCGGGATTTGGTGAGTAAACTAGAATTATCTCTCCAGCAGATATACAATTGTGACGAAACCGGTTTAAATATCAAATGTTTACCGAAAAGAACTTTAGAATCTACATCATACAAAACTGCGCCTGGTTTCAAAATCCAAAAAGAACGTGTGGCTATATTAGCTTGCTCCAATGCATCAGGGGCAAATAAACTTCCCTTGATGTTAATTGGAATAAATTAAAAAATATACTGATTGTAACTACTGTAATCGGTGATTTAATTACTGTCTTATTCAAATGTTCACAAATATTTTCTTATCATATTTACTCATATCAATTATACAGACGATGGAGGGATAGTTAACTAAGTTCCGTACCGTCTTGCAGTAAGGCGTGGCCTATGAAATCACGTGAATGCCGGACGATGAAGCGGACGGACGACATAGCAACGGATCACAGATAATTTACTGTACAACGAAATGTCTTCTATACGTCTTGCTCCATGGCTTTTAAATATTGCTAGATGTGTTGATTTCTGTTTCTACTCTAGATTAATATTGTAAGCTTCTTGTTTATGTTCGTTAAAGTCTGTGTGATGAATCTTGTCTCACTGTGAAAAGAGAGAGAAAGGAGATATGTCTTACTTCGTCTGTGTTGTTATTGCGATGGGGGGAGTGAAGCGATGCCAGTGGCGGAAGGGACTAGTTGATACATTCTGTACCGCAAAATAAAGTAACAAAATATCTCTCTTCGTACTGTATAGTTCCGTCACTGAGCTTGTCTTTCAAGAAACTGAGTTCCGGTAGCCTGTACACTAACAAGATTTTGAAAGGAATCCTGAAAATTTAGAACCCTCCTATAATCTCCACCCTCATTTGAAGGGACTTGGTTTTATTGCTACTGAGACAAGATAAACCTTGCCAGGTATAATTAACTAGAATGTAATTATTATACTTAATCACTCATTTAAAGTTCGTGTGACTGTAACCTGTATGTACTTTCGTATCGTTTTACTTTGTTTATAATGTTATTTTTGCTATTACTGTGCTTTTATTACTGTGGTGTGGAAGAGAAGGCCTGATGGCCTTAGCTACATTAGGATATATATAGGGTTGGAAGTAAATCCCGATTATGATTATGTCGCGTGATCAGAATATTGTACTAAATGGAACAATAAAAGTTGCAGATTTATCCCTCGAAGAGGTGGAAAAATTCAAATATCTTGAAGCAAGAGTAACAAATATAAATGATACTCGGGAGGAAATTAAACGCAGAATAAATATGGGAAATGCCTGTTATTATTCGGTTGAGAAGATTTTGTCATCTAGTCTGCTGTTAAAAAATCTGAAAGTTAGAATTTATAGAACAGTTATATTATCGGTTGTTCTGTATGGCTGTGAAACTTGGACTCTCACTTTGAGAGAGGAACAGAGATTGAGGGTTTTTGAGAATAAGGTTCTTAGGAAAATATTTGGGGCTAAGAGGGATGAAGTTACAGGAGAATGGAGAAAGTTACACAATGCAGAGCTGCACGCATTGCATCCTTCACCTGACATAATTAGAAACATTAAATCCAGACTTTTGAGATGGGCAGGACATGTAGCACGTATGGGCGAATCCAGAAATGCATACAGAGTGTTAGTTGGGAGGCCAGAGGGGAAAAGACCTTTGGGGAGGCCGAGACGTAGATGGGAGGATAATATTAAAATGGATTTGAGGGAGGTGGGATATGATGGTAGAGACTGGATTAATTTTGCTCAGGATAGGGACCAATGGCGGGCTTATGTGAGGGCGGCAATGAAACTTCGGGTTCCTTAAAACCAATAAGTAAGTATATATATATATATATATATATATATATATATATATATATATATAATAAATAAATAAATAAATAAATAAATAAATAAACAATAAATAAGTAAATAAATAAATAAGTACTTAAACAAACAAATGAGAAAATAAATAAATAAAGTCAATTAATAAAGTCACGAAATTACATTGTACAATAAAACAAAATGTATGCAGGCCTGTGTGGTAAAATCAAAACCATTATATATACAAGGTAATTTATGGTAATTCACTTAAAGTATACATGCCTTCCGTCTGCTCCGTCTTTATACCCATGAGAATAGTGAATCAACAGCAGGCATTCGCAAATAGAGTAACTTCCCAGCAATGTGGTCAGGATGGTAAACGCTGCTGTATAAAACACAGTACAGACATAAGTTGAGACTGTGCAATTCCAGTCGGGGAAGAGGAAATAATCTTCATTTCAAATACGAGAATGGAACTCGGGCCAGTTATATTTGTCACTGGAGATTGTACTCGTATTTTAACCACGGTGGAGTTAGTGGGGGTTAAAAAGGGCGGGTCAGCTACTATGACTTTTTGCGCCTTTATCTAAAATTCTTCATAAAACAAAAACACAAACAATACGATAACCTGAATGCTAAAAGTAACTACCAAGGTGGAAGACGTGTGTGTGTGTGTGTGTGCGTGTGTGTGCGAGCACCAGATGTTTCAGATCACTCGTATCAGCCTTTTTTCTCGAAAACTGTATGGTACTGGTTGTTCATAAAAAAAAATTGATAACCAAAACCTATGTGAAGAATCGATTGATGGTAGTACCATTTCTCGTAACAAACCGGAAGTAGAGGTACCTTTCAAATGAGAACATAGGCTACTGAAGGCATCATTGTAAACTACTTTTAAAAAGAAACAACTTTTACTGAAACTTTTGTTTCTAACTTTTATTGTTTACTAACAAAGGAACAAAAGTTGTATCTTCTGAGAAATGCTGTACGTTGTTAATGTACGTACACGCTTCATAGTAATTGTTCAAAATGTCCGCCACCCTATGCTAAACAACGTTCTGATCTAATAAATAAATAAATAGATAGATAGATAGATAGATAGATAGATAGATAGATAGATAGATAGATAGATAGATAGATAGATAGATAGATAGATAGATAGATAGATAGATAGATAGATAGATAGATAGATAGATAGATAGATAGATAGATAGATAGATAGATAGATAGATAGATAGATAGATAGATAGATAGATAGATAGATAGATAGATAGATAGATAGATAGATAGATAGATAGATAGATAGATAGATAGATAGATAGATAGATAGATAGATAGATAGATAGATAGATAGATAGATAGATAGATAGATAGATAGATAGATAGATAGATAGATAGATAGATAGATAGATAAATAAGTAAATAAATACATAAGTAAATAAATACATAAGTAAATAAATACATAAGTAAATAAATACATAAGTAAATAAATAAATACGTGAACAAACAAATGAGTAAATAAATAAGTAAATCAATAAATAAGGAAATAAATAAATAAAGCCAATTAATAAAGTCACGAAATTACATTGTACAATAAAACGAAATGTATGCAGGTCTGTGTGGTAAAATCAAAACCATTACATATACAAGGTAATTTATGGTAATTCTCTTAAAGTATACATGCCTTTTTTCTAACTTTTATTGTTTACTAACAAAGGAACAAAAGTTGTATCTTCTGAGAAATGCTGTACGTTGTTAATGAACGTACACGCTTCATAGTAATTGTTCAAAATGTCCACCACCCTATGCTAAACAACGTTCTGATCCCCTACTGACATCCGTGATTGCACTAACAAGGGAAGGGTTTCGGCTCGAACAGGAATTTCGTATCCAAAATTTGTATACAGGCCCATCTTTACATCTCTGTAAAGCTCCCAAAAGCATTCGTTTGTGTAATGTGTGGTTTGTCTGTTAGAGCACTGTACAAGTTGAAGGAGGGAGAGCACTGCACAAGTTAAAGGGATGGGACACCTTTTCCGTAAGCCTAGCCTAGCCTAGCCTAGAAGCTAGTGCGACTGATAAAATGTCTAAAGCCCATTTAAAAACATTTTTCTCCAACGTTCTGTCCGAAAATATTGCAGCTGATCAAAAATGTACACTGTTGTGTGAGTCACTGAATGCGCACAAGGACACGACCTTAATAAATGGGTCATTCCATGGCTAGGACATGGAATGTATGATCATTCCACCTAAAAAAAAAACTAAATATATCCAGCCTCTGGATATCTATTTTCTTAGAAAATATTATGCTCGTAGGATAACGGATTGCATAAGGACTCTTGCTGAGAATCCAGAACTTAACTTGGGAAATCGAGTTTTTATAATGAAAATGCACTCTGTTATTCATAACTAGTTGTCTGCTCCAGTATACCGCCCTATGCTTCAATATTCCTGGCAGTCAGCTGGTTACGTGAATCCTGAACAAGTCTCGGACTTCAAAAATGTAATTCAGGTGGCATTTGATTTTTCAGCAATGGAGTGTGATTCAGAAGATTGTTTAGGTATTGCTTTTGCGTGTTGTGCTTATTGCTCTACTCCATGCTGTATCATGCATTTTATGGAGAATCATCATGTAGGCCTACATTTTTAAAGAAGTGTATTGACCTATACCAACCAAACGGAGAGTTACACAAATGAATGCTTTTACGGTCTTCATCACCATTGTGAGGTAAGTCTCTGTACAAATCTTTAACCAAAAATTCCTGTTCGAGGCGAAACCCTTCCCTTGTGAGAACTTCATCACACTTGAGAGACACACAGGTTTCTCTATATCTTTGTTTCATGTTTTCTCTATTCTATTCTATATACCTGTAGTAAAGTAATAGCGAACGTGTTTCATCAGGAAAAAAGTTTCGCTGCTTGATTATCAACAGTAATCTCACTAGAGGTTTTGATTTATCTAGAGAAAATCAAAACTCGAGTGGGATTTAATTGACTATTACACGATTAGAAGAAAGTAGGCTATATAAAGATTATAAGTAACAAAGTGTACAATAAAATATTAATTGGCTTACGAAAATACAACTGCCTTCAAATGTATTATTGTACCATCTCAACAATACGCTAGATGGCAGTAGTGTTTATTCTTGTTACCGGTATCACTTGTGCCAACTATGGAATCATCATTGAAGTCTGTAGACTGTTACTGGTCAAGAAGGCTTTGTTGATTCAATTTCATTTTTATTAAACATTTGCATTCCATTTCAATCATCCGGATCCCAGTAATCAACGTCACTTGACAGATGATTTTCAATAAATTTTAGTATTAAACAATCTCTGTTACGTGACTATCCATAATATCATATAGCAGAAGCTATAACAAACATAACCTAAATAATATAAACAAGTGTTAGAAAAGTTTTAATTAGGGATGATGAAATAAACCAGAAACGTTTTAATTAACGATGATGAAATAAAAAATAAACATGAATAATTTTAAAAGAAACAATTATTGAAGTACAATTTTCAAATTTGAATGTTTTGGTGGTTCAGTTGATGTTATATTGGACGTGTGCGTAAAATAAGTGAACTCGTTGGTGTACATGGTGTATCCCTCAACTCATTCAGGATTTCCGAATGGTGCTCTTCATATATGACCAGTGATCTTTATTAATTCTTGTTCTTGAATGCCAAAATGTGAGTCATATTTGAAAGTGATGTGCATCGACTGGAGCGGTTTGTAATTTTCTGTTTTTTGACGGCCAGACCAGTGCAGTTTGAAATGTTGGCAAACAAAGAAACAAATGCTAGGGTAGTGATAAAAATAAACAAATGCTAGGGACGCGATAAAATTAAACAAATGCTAGGGACGCGATAAAATTGCAGCCATGATTGGTTGAAAGACGTCCTTTCGTACCGTTTTATTGGTCGAAAGTAGAGTGACGTAGTAAAAGTGTAATAGTCATAATAAACTGTTCTCTTAAATTGACTGAGAGTATTGGGAATTCAATCAGTGGCTTTCCCAAAAAACGCTATGAAATGTTTAATAAAAATGATTTTTTTTTCTGGTAAAGGAACCAAAAACAAAATTTTATTAAACAAATTTCTAGTCTCTATCTTAAATAGTTTTGGAAAAATGTGTAGCTGACTTACTGAGTGTATTAAAACATGGAATACGCCCATAAGTATGCTATATTTTGAAAAAGTGACCTCAAAAATTTCAATGTGCAGGCCACACTACCTACTATGAACATGCAAAATTGCAAGTCTCTACAATGAAAACTGCATTAATGGTACAATATTTTGTAAACGACTGCACCTTTGCCTACATACAGTCCCCACATAACCACTGTATGTGTTGTGTCTTAGTACACACTGTCTTTATTAAAGCGCAGGCATTAAGCATACAGGAATTTGCTTGTATGCTGTGTTGTGCAACACAATGAGACTGTTGTAATACATGCACTATTCGGGATTCAAACTCAGGTCGCCGGTGATGATAGTTTAACGCACTCCCGTGTCACGTCCCGCTGTACCCGGTAATGCAAGACAACAGTGCGAAGTCCTTGTCAACCCTTCTGCAGTCTCGTGTGGTCCTGCCACGCGTGGGTGATCTATCATTCAAGTTCTCCATGTCCAATTTGAAATGTGTTCATTTATTCAGGCAGCTTTGTCATTCTAGTCACATTCGCACGAACTAAGCTACGGACGGCAGTAGTGGGGCCTAGCGGATTTTAATCCCATTACTGCTACTGAAATTTTGAAACAGAGGGGAAAGAATGTCACTGATAGGCAACAATTGGAGTCGGGACGGCAGGAAATGTAATGCGAGAGGGGGGACATTATGAGTTCTGTTCTGATTATGAAAATATACACCACTTTAACTCCTACGGCAAAAGTGTCACTCAAAATTCATTTAGCCAAACAACGGAAACGTTCGCGGTACAAGGAAAGAGGATTAACACACTTTATTTATTCAGGAAGATGTTAGCTGAAAAAATATCGTAATTTCGGACTCTGATGTCCATGGCTAGTAAAAGAAGTTTTAACATACAGTAATTACATTACCTTCTGTCATTTGAGCATAAAGCGTTAAAACAAGGGGGCCTTCCTGTATTTCATTTAGAAAACTGCCGACTCATTCATGGCTATGTGGGGTGTCTATTTCCTCCCCAGACACATCACAAGAAATTACACGTTCTTCATAAAACGAGAAATTCTCCGAGATCCACAGGGTGCAACCAGCGAAGAGAGATGATATAGAATGGACACTGAGCGAATTTTCCTGTTTTGTTTCTCTGTGCGCCGGCGTTTAGTTCCACTTTCAAGCGCTAGAGGTTAGTGTAATCGAGCACACGCTAAGTTAATAATTGAATTTAAGATTTGAGACACAGAATCCAAACATAGTCTACCTCATTGCATAATCCAGTAACGCTTTGCTTCATATACATTCAAGTTAACAGCTTTTCCTTATTTCTCAGTGATAAACTATCTGTAATACGTAATAGTTTTCATGCTCGACCATGCCGAAATGTAGTGATTATACACCTGGTAGCAGTCCTTCAATGCATGTCATTAAAGTACACCTATTCATTAAAGTTCAGGTTTTCGATTATTCTCGGATATGCAATCGAAAGACAACTAGGGAAACGTCACGGAGGCTGGAAATCCAATACTGTCGCAGAAGGTTATGTTCTGTTACTATAATAATTAGCGTTAGTTGTAAATAATATTCAAATAAATTCAATTTGTCATCTCGTTTTTCAATGTCGAATTCAATTTCAAGGTTATATCAAGGTTAATGTTTATCTTACTCTCTAGATTACATCAAGGTCGTCGACATTCGTTTCCCGGAAAAAATCAATACTTTCACGTCTGCGCACATCTCACAATTTATGATGTAGGCTATTGCACTCAATCACATAACAATAACATGAATACTTATGAATAATTTCAAGTTAGAAATATGGTCGAGCATAAAAAGTCGTATGAAACTTGCCTATAATGGTAATTAAGACGCTCGTATGAACATTATGAAACTCGCTTGCGCTCGTTTCATAAACATCCTCGCGTCTTAATTACTACCATTGTAGGCTCGTTACATAATGTTACTATTATGTTTTATATGTAATAAATTATACTATAAAATAATACAATACATTATAAAATTATGTATCAAATTCGTTTAATATGTGTATAAAATATATAGGCGTATGGTTTTACTTCTCATAGAAGTTTTGTTTTTCCATTTTCAGCGCAATCAAATCATTACATATGTTAAGTGTTGATGGAGCCAACGTTCTTTTTATCCTCTCAAGGTCAAAGTCTCAACTCTCATTATAAAGGAACTCCAGACTACAAATTTGACAATACTAATTGCAAAACTTCTTCTCAGACACATTGCTCTGGGGATTCTCTAGAACGCAGAAGACTTGATGTTCAAGTGCATAAGATCATTTTAGGTCATATCTGGGGGTTTTATGAAATAAGAGGGGTTTAGCTTTACTGTCTGTTTTATTGATGATTTTCCAGGAATGAAGCCATTTTCAGAACGTTAAAATTTAATTTTATTACGCTATAAAATATCAGATATTACGAATACGATAGACGGGGCACTAAAATTGTGGTCTTGCCTTGGAATACTGCCTTGCTGCAACCTCGCGACGAGAGCCTACAGAGTTTCATGCCAAGAAGGTGCTAAGGATTTATCAAGACCTCCAGATGCAATCAATTTTAGGCTTACTACATAGGGGACATGAATTCAGTATCCGGTTGGTCCTGTGAAATTTGTGTCTGTATGAGAACATCGAAATGCCTTCTACGAAATATTCTCTACGATACATTTCCTAAAACTGAGTCAATTGTTACGACAATAAGGGGTTTGAAGCAGTAGCGGCTCGTCGTAAAAAATAGGTGAAGTGCTGTTCATATACACAAATATATGAACAGTTTTACCAATATAATGAGTAAACCTACTATTCGTAAACTACGCACAGTTTTAATAGTTCTAGAACACATGCAAACAAGAAAATTAATTTATTTCAGGACTCACCCAATTTCTTGCATACCAAGTCAATCCTCCTACATTTTAAAGCAGCAAACCTGTCGATGATGTCTTCATAAAATGTCTGAGTTTAACTGAGGGTGGACAGTATATCTCTATGCAAAGGTATGGACTAATAATGAAAGTCCCTCCTGTGATGTAGCATTCCGAGTGAAATTTTCAATCTTTTCAAACAGAAAAGCTTCTTTCATCGGAAGAATTTTTTAAAGTTATTTTATACAACTTCTGTATTTTCTTAGCACTTTTTAAAACAAATAACAAATGGAACTGTAGGTCGTCCAGAATTTAAAACGTCTTTTTTATCCTCATATTTAAGTCTAAAAAACGGCATTTCTAATAAATTACAAAACGTGTCATTTTCGGGATACATATTTCGCACTCATTAACCAACATTTTCTATGTACTGGTACCTAAGTATTTGTATAATAGCACTATAGTGATTAAACATATATATACACTGTGATGTAGGATTAATACACTATGTACACTTATCATTAATATATTCTAAATACATTAAATAATAAGTTAATATATACGTACACAATATTAAACTACATGCTTACATTTACGCGCGCGTTAAACTTTCAAATACAAGCGTTGGAATAAAACTGGCAAGATCATGAGCTCATGAGAAAAAATAAAACACGCGGCGGAAAACAACCTTTTAAACTTTGCGAATGTATGTGGGGTGTATTCCTGATAAAATAACATAGAGCCAACTAATTTACCACTGCAGGGGTGGATGCTTGGAAACAAGAAATGAGGATACTATTCTCGAGTCAGGTAGTACATACTGTAAAATTTCACAGCCCTTAAACAATAGACCCCGCCTTGGAGACCGGCTTCACCCCTTCTCTGTTATTAGTACCGTTAGATCTGCTAACTGGTTACTCCGCCTACAAGAAATCTGACAGTTCTCCGTAACTGAAAGACTCAAAAACGCACTTCGCTCATACAATCTTTCTTTAGTGCGTGGCGTCACGTTACCATGGAAACCAAGTGCTGTATGAGAATGGGAGCCCAAATAATTTCACTTTTACAGTATTGTAAGTTCCAATAGTCACCGCTCGGCGCTCGTAACAGTTGACATTATTCTATTCAGCGGACGGTTACAGGTAGTATTTATACAACTAAACACTGTTTATAATAACGACTGAAAAGAAAACTTTTTTTATTTTAGAAATACGGTATCGGTAATAACTGGAATTAATTCTTAATATGAGATAAAATCGTGTTTTACACGTAAATACGTGAAGTGACACTTCACCTACTTCACCTGAATAACCGCCTCTGGTTTGAAGATGAATTCCCTGGCGGTAATTTTCTGAGTAGAGATTCTGTTCGAAGGCATGTGAAAAATTTGAGAGGGCCTGGGGCATTACTTGAAAAGAAGGAAACGCAAAACAAGGACTTTTACCAGAGCAGAAACTAGAAGAAACAGATGAACGATTAGAACACACACAAACAAAATCATTTAAAGATCTTGTCCAAGAGACTGGAGTGTCTAAATCGCCAACAAGAAATAACACAAAATTTCTTAAAATAAAACCATGTAAATCAAACTCGCTACCAACAAACTGCTAGAGATAGGAACAATAACTTATATTTGAATGTATACCTGATACTGGCAAAGAGAGGACCAAGAAAGTATATTTGCTCATTATATAGGGTGATTAGCTAGGATTTTGCGTCCCTTATGGAGCTTATTTCCGAAGACATTCTGAGCAAAAAATGTCATATAAACATTTGTCCTAATCTCAGTATTTTCAGAATTACATTAATTTGAAGTTGTTTGTAAAATACTATTATTCTTGAGTTTTAAGGTAAAAAAATATTACAGATAAAGAATGAACTATTCAGAACTATAATTTCTTTATTAGCTAGCATTCTGAAGCTAAAAATGTGTTGTGAATTCTATAGTTGCTTCGTACGGAATATTCTTTTCGATTTTAACTACAAAATTACATTTATTTACGCATTTATCACAACAATTGTTACAAATCACGCCATTCTTGTAAATGTTTTAAGACTGTACATTAGGATTCATAATAAAATTGTAAAGAATCAAGTTCCTAAACTCGTATGATTTGTAACAATTTTTGTGGTAAGTGCGCATGAATTATATCATTTTTAGTTAAAAATTGAAAACAAAATCTGTACAAAGCAACTGACACTAGCTTCAGAACACTAGCCAATTAAAGAAATTACACTTCTTAATAATTCATTCTCTATTTGTGATAATTGCAGGAAATGGGATCTAAAGTCGGATTTTTTCATATTTTTTTGTGGTTTCGAAAAGAGGATGAAATACTGGGCATTAAAAAAAATTCATGGTTCTAGCTGCTATAGTTTTTAACATATTACCTATTGAATGTTGATATTACATTATGTACTTTTCGAGAAAAATGCAATTAAAGTTTCATTTGTTTTCTTAGAAACTACAAGAAAGATTTAGGTATTTAAGCAACACTGTGTAAAACTACATCCTAGTTTAGTATGTAAAAAAACCTACAGGTAGCGCAAGATTTAAAAACATAGAAATGCAATTTTTACACACCAAATTCGTTATTTTGTTCTCCTGTAAAATTTCCTTTCACAACTTTACGTCCCTTTTCGCGCAACGGGTCACATTTGTAATATTTTTTTAACCGTAAAACTAAAGAGAAAAAGTATTTTATTAACAACTCCAAATTAAAGTAACTTTGAAAATATTGCGATTAGGACAAATGTTTGTATTACATTTTTTTGCTCATAATGTCTTCGGAAATAAGCTCCATAAGGGACGGTAAATCCTCGTGAATCATCCTGAATGATATAGTTAGGGTACTACTGTTCAGGAGTTTTATGCTCAGGATTATATCAATCGTTAAGCCTCTGGTATCAAAGATATCCGTAAACATTTTAAAACTAATACGAGCATAGTTTACTACAGAATCGACACATGATTGTTACTGTCAAAGAAGCATACAATGTGTTGAAAACAGAACACTCATCAGGCAAAATAAATTTATCAAAATTCTATTAATTTCGACCAGAGGATATTCTTATGTCAAGTGAAATGCCACACACTGTGTAAATTTCACCCTAGATCATATATGTAACAGATAACTCATCGCTATGTTAAAATCGGCAGCACTTTGAAGAGAACAACCGCCAGGATCGCCACCCGTCCGCCGTAAACGAACACGAGATGGCAGTACAGTCGCTAATGCAATTCAAATGGGAATTATGACGTGACTCCTTATGTAACAACTAGATGGCAGCGTAGTAAACCTGACAAAAGTTAACGTCAAAGCCTGTAAGGCCGACCTATCTGGATAACTTATATATGATTAGGGGTTTCACAAAAAATTTTAGCTTCTTTGTGGTTGCTGTCAACAGGGAAGCCCCGCACTTTGCTTCAAGTAGTATAGAACGTTTAGAGATCATTTTGCTGTGATTTAGAAAATGAACTGTGCATGACTGTTGTGACTGCAGACAAACGGGCTAAGATTCTGGCAACCTAATAATTAGTTTACATGTCTATCAGAACTAGTGAAAGACAAGATATTTAAGCCTTATCATGACTGTGATAGAGACAGAATATCAAAATGACGATAGCAGAAAACTGCAAGAACATAGCACAGGAACAACAGCATCAGAATCACACGAAATTAAGCCAAAATCTTTTGTGCTAGTGGAATTTTGTTGGTAAGACTAGAAAAACTGTATATCAAAGCATAAGTATGCAGCCATCCATCAAAGTAATGTAGATGAGGATGGTGATGTGAAAATAATGTGCATGCGAACAGTTGGTGAATCAGGAAAAGTTTTCAGAACCGATGAACCTGTGTCACATATAGACGTGAAAAAATCGTGTGTCCTTCCCCATCCAGTAATGAAATATCTTTGTGAGAAATTAGATTTTGTATTATTTCAGTGAACTTCTGGACATGTACGAGCGAGGATAAATGGAATAATTCACTCCATGTCCCACCTGTGACATTTGGCTGTCCCATCCGTGACAACAATTAATAATTTATATTTTGCTAGGAAATATAATTGAAGAAACCACTGCAAGAATGATGGATGTTACTTTTTTGTCGAAAATGAACCAAGACTGTCAGTGCATAGCTTAAGACATATAGAATGTACATAGAGAGTTATATGGCATTAACACTGATAGTCATTGTCCAGTAATGATCGGAAAATCACAGTTAATCTTTGAGCGCTAAGCATTTCAAACTTTCAATTGCTTCTCCTGCAAAATGTGTTCCAAATGACATCCATCACTCTTGCAGTGGACTCTTCAATTATTCTTGTTTTAAACAGATCATGAAGTACAACTCCTCTTCTATCAGTCTGAAAGTGTTTTCAGTTTCTTGTACCAAGCACTTCACAGAACTGTAATAAAACTTCAAGCAATGTCATGCTCGATATCCATTTTTGGTCCCACCTGTGACAATATTTCAAAACCGAATAATATTAAAACTGAGGCAAAGATTTTAAAATTCGTAAATAATGGAACATTTCAATGTCAAGAGTGCTTATCATATATTGGTTTTTCATGTTTCTTTCTATTGAATTAAATATTTGTCATATGAGTAGAAAAAATGCAAAGCAAATATTCCACCCGCGACAATGGAGTGGCCCTATACTTTTTGATAAATATTGCACTATATTACAGTTTCTTCTGCAATATCAACTCTTGTTTTTCCTTGCTTGAATACCATTTTACATAAATCATTACTATTAATATTGCATCAAAATCGACTGTAAAATAATAATAATAATAATAATAATAATAATAATAATGATAATAATAATAATAATAATAATAATAATAATAATAAATAATAATAATAATGGTAATAAGACAAACTGACTAGTTCACACTAGTCATGTAATATGCAATGAGGTGGGCGAGACCTCATTAATATTCGATACATATATAATGTTAACAGTTTTCAGAAACTGTTGTTGAATATGGCCATAAAGTCATTTAATATGCGCTCCTGTATATATATGACGTGTATCGTCTTAAATGCAGGTAGTAAGGCCGTAACATAATACTACGAGAGGAGTTCGGCCGGTGTCGTGGATCGTGTCCCGGCATGGCTCAGTTGGTTAAGAGCACTCAGCGCGCACAGCTGAGAGGTCCTGGGTTCGATTCCTGGTGCCGGTACGAATTTTTCTCGTACTTAATGGTAATAAAATAATAATATATTTTAGTACAGCATCAATCATAGTATTTTGTTAATTCTTATATAATTGCAATGCAGTTTTGGGGTACAAATATAGTATATTATGGGAGTACGCTAGCAAGAAAGACTGAATACCACAGAGGTAGAACAAGAGAGTCAAGAAATATTATGGACACTAAAAAATCGATCATACGGGAATAGGTATTTCAGAGTTGTTAATTTATTATAAAAAGCGAATCTGATACAACGTTATTAGAAATTAATTTTATTTCCTAGAAAAAAATATAAAGCAAATACAATATCAAATGAAAGAATAAATAAATAAATAAATAAATAAATAAATAAAAATAAATAAATAAATAAATAAATAAATAAATAAATAAATAAATAGGCAAGTAACTAAATAAGTAAACAAGTAAACAAACAATTAACAAATAAATGAATGAATAAAATGAATGAATGAATGAATAAAAAATTGAATGAATGAATAAAATGGATGAATGAATACATAAATAAAATGGATGAATGGATGAATGAATAAATAAGTAAAATGGATTAATGAATAAATAAATAAAATGAATGAATAAATAAATAAACATAATGAATGAATAAATAAATAAATAAAAAAAATAAATATACATTTAAATAAATAAATAAATATTTAAATAAATAAGCAATTATGTAACTAAATAAATAAGTTAATAAGTAAATAAGTAAATGAAAGCATGAGTGCGTGAAGTTATGAAGGAAGGAAAGAAGAAATGACCAAATTAATTAATTGGGGAATGAATGAAGAAATTAATAAGTAAATAAAGGGATAAATAAATAAAGAAAAAAATATTACCCTACTCTCTCTAGCAATATCCTTAACATTTGTGCTGTTTTCAAGGCGTTGAATAATATGTAACTTGTCAGAAATACTCAAGACTTGAAAGTGATTGTGACACGATGCCTTACCGGTATGAGGGGGCTTGGATTCTCCTCACAATAGATGACGTTGTACTGTTTTCTACTTTCTTTAGACTCAGACGTAGGCCTATTCTACAAAATCGACGAAACAGTGTATCTCCTTCCCAATGGCTAAGACATGAGTGAACGAACAGTAATTAATAATATTAACTTGAAATAATCCGTTCAGTTTGGAATAGAGCTGGGGACGGAGCGGTTCGGTTCGGAGCAGTTACTCTGACGTCATTACTCGGTTGAACCGAATACAATACCGAGTACAAATTTGTGGCGGCAGATTTAAAATTTAGATAGATTGAGTCGATTTTAGAACGTACTTTGGAAGTGAAACCAAGCGTGTTTTAAAAGCTTTGTAGTAAAGCGCCTTCGCTTTGCTAATTGACGAGAAAAAAGAGCTTCTCTTCAGTGCAAAATAGCGGTTGCAAATTTCATTTGCGTGATTACAACTAATTGCGGAGTTATTTTGTATGAAAGGCCTATTTAACTTTCAGTGTTGTTATATATGACAGACGAAATAAAATTGATAAAATAATTTATAATACTAACAGCTAATAAATTAACATGTAAAGTAAACGTTAAACACTGAAGCTAAGTAAAAAAGAAAATAGAAAGAAACGGGCTCCATGAAGTGCTGCCTAAAACACTTAAAAATAACACACAGAATTATTTACTATTGCGGAAAGTGGATAAAATAATCAATAAAACGTTGAATCTTAAACTGAAGAACATAATGTTCATTTATTTCATAATATTACTAGCCTTCAATACAACCATGTTCTCTTTGGTGAAGAGTAATATTATTGATAAATTAAAGTAATTAGGTAACATAATTCGTAGAAATAAATACAAATAAAATTATGACTGATGAGGTAACACAAATCCAATAAACACAAATAGAAGAAAAATATAATGCACTTCTTTTTTTAACATATTTTAACATTAATCAAACACTCTAATATGATGATGATGATAATAATAATAATAATAATAATAATAATAATATTATTATTATTATTATTATTATTATTATTATTATTAGTAGTAGTAGTAGTAGTAGTAGTAGTAGTAGTAGTAGTAGTAGTAGTAGTAGTAGTAGTAGTAGTAGTAGTAGTAGTAGAAATAGTAGTAGTAGTATAGTAATATGTTCAGACTGTCAATGTACATTAGGTCCACTTGACAGGTCATATAATAGGATGAACTCCTCTTCAATACTATATTGTTTTCGCTGTAAGAAAAATCCTAATGTAAACACAAGCACGTAGCTGTCACACCCGTGATTGGCTTCCAGTCGAAACACTCACATGATGCAGGAAAGTATAGTTCATATTTGGAAACGACAATCTTGCATTATTTGAAAATAAAAAATTGAATTCTAGTTGTTAAATACGATGAAACATAATAAATTCACTCATATGTATAACGCTATGTAAAAGAAAAACTACTTTTATATTTTGTTATGTACTATGAACGCGGATGAATACCAACAGTAATACCGAGGTAGTCTGTTCTTGTAACAAGCTGGCGTCACTTGAGATCGTAGTTGTTCACGTAAGCACGTGGTATACTGTAGTATGCTTCTGCATCCTCGGTGTGTGTGGTTATTAATCATAAGAGTGGAAACCCTCTCAAAAGCGGAGAAAAACAAATAGTCTTAAATGTATATAATAAGTTAAGTGAGTTTTAATTACAGTAATTATAAAGTAAATGTTTCCTAAGCAAACGAATGGATAGTAGTGAGGTTAGGCCTACTTGAAGAGTAACGAGAAATGTTTAACATGAAACAGAATGTACAACAGTAGGCGGAAACACGTACTGAGAATCTATTGCGCCAAACAGTGGCCAATGAAGCCTCACTTCAGTCACGTGCTACTGTTTACATTAGGATTTTTCTTACAGTTAAAAGATTATAGAGGCCTTTCAGCCCGCTTTGTGGATAAGGAAATAATTTGTCCTGCAGCAGAAAGTATTTAAATACAACAGTACCTACGTTGTTGCCTGCTAGAATTAAGTAAAACACGCGAACTCTGAATGTTTGAACTGACCGGTAATGGCTACGGTTAACCGAGTAACTTCGGTGCTCCGCTGCCAAGCACATAAACCGATAGAACAGAGTAACTCAACAGTCATACTCGCTCCGTCCCCAGCTCTAGTTTAGAAGGCTGAGACTGTACAATAAAATTGACGCGCTCTTTTATAATTGACCGTACTCTCAGTTCTCGCCTGTTTTTATCAACTCTGAAGTGAAACGAAATACACATATCTTGCGATATTTTCTGGCAAATATCAGTGACCGCAGTGATCGCAGAATGCCTGTTGCAGCTTCTTTTTTTCTTTACTAATTACTGAAATTCTCGCACGCTGTTGCGCGTAATTGCATCAGCAGTTCCGTTGAATGTTTTATAAGACTAATAATTTAGTTCATTTGTTAGAGGGGGAGACTGGAGAGAAATTAAAATAAGTGAAAATGAGGCACTCGTGGACTATACCTCACGCCATTTTAAAAATAATTAACGCGCTATCTCTCATTCCACCCAAAGAACCGTTAATTGAAGCAATGGAATGTGCTGTAGTGTACATTAATAACAAAATTTGTTCAGAGATTGCACCTAAGATATCCTCAACAAGCAGATAATTAAATCTGCGATGCGTTTCGAAATTCGCTCTTTATTGAGGCTTAAAGTTAAGCTCTCACTTACCGGAAAAAAAAGTCGTTTGGCGGTCGAATTTTTATTATAGTGTCACTCACTTATACGCGTTTCCGAATTCACCATCAAATACTGTTGTTATTTGCCGCTAGGGCGGATTATTTCATTGCAGTGTTCTGGACTGAACCTGGAAATAACATTAATAGCACCCTAATTTAAATAAACTAAGAAAAATATACCTCGTTGATTAATTATTTTTATGCTCGACCATGCCGAAATGTAGTAATTATACACCTGGTAGCAGTCCTTTAATGCATGTCATTAAAGTACACCTACTCATTAAAGTTCAGGTGTTTTCAGCCAATGACAACTCAGCTTACAGGTGTTCAGCCAATAACGAGTCAGCTTTGTACCGTTATAAAACCGCAAGTATCGATTATTCTCGGATATGCAATCGAAAGAGAATTAGCGAAAAGTCACGGAGGCTGGAAATCGAATACTGTCGTAGAAGGTTACTATAATAATTAGCGTTAATTGTAAATAATATTCAAATAAATTCAATTTGTCATCTCGTTTTTCAATATCGAATTCAATTATGAAGGTTATACCAAGTTTAACGGGATTACACAAGGTCAGTGACATTGTTGTTCCTCGGAAAAAATCAATACTTTCGCGTCTGCGCACATCTCACAATTCACGACCTAGAACAAGGTCACTTCCGATCTTGTCAGATACAAATAAAATGTATACATCTGAATAATTTCAACTTAGAAATATGGTCGAGCATAAAAAGTCGTATGAAACTCGCCTATAATGGTAATTAAGAAGCTCGTATGAAAATTATGTAACTCGCTTGCGCTCGTTTGATAAACCTCCATACTCGCTTCTTAATTACTATCATTATAGGCTCGTTGCATAATGTACTATTTCTATAGGCTTATTCGCCGATTGTTCTCAGCAAATATTGCTTAGTAAGGGATGTGAACAAGTGAAGGACAGCAATTTCATAACTCTGTCATTAAATTAAAATGTAATATAATAGTACATTAGGCAACGAGCCTATAATGGTAGTAATTAAGACGCGAGTATGATTATGAAACGAGCGCAAGCTCGTTTCATAATTTTCATACTCGCGTCTTAATTACCATTATAGGCAAGTTTCATACGACTTTTTATGCTCGACCATATTTCTAACTTGAAATTATTCATAAGTATTCATGTTATTCTTATGTGACTGGGGAACGGAACTGACCTTGTGCAATCTCGTAAATTTTGAGATGTGCGCAGACGCGAAAGTATTGATTTTTTCCGAAGAACAAATGTCATTGACCTTGATATAATTTAGAGAGTAAAATGAACTTAATCTTGATATAACATTGAAATTGATTTAGACATCGAAAAACGAAATGACAAATTGAATTTATTTGAATATTACTTACAATTAACGCTAATTATTATAGTAACAGAACATAACCTTCTGCGACAGTATTGGATTTCCAGCCTCCATGACGTTTCGCTAGTTGTCTTTCGATTGCATATCCGAGAATAATCGCTACTTGCGCTTTCATATTTCTACAATGGCGTATTCTGATTGGTTGAAGAACTGAATTTTAATGAATAGATGTACTTTAATAAGGTCCATTAAAGAGCTGATACCAGGTGTATAATTACTACATTTAGGCATGGTCGAGCATAAAATTAATAAAAAGAGTTTTGTTTATAAAGCAGTAATATTCGTGATAAAAACATTAAACATTTTGGGCTTTAAGAATTCCAGAAACAAACTTTTTAAAATGGCATGTTTACACAATTCTGGTTTTAAAATATGTCTCCCCATCGGAAAATGGCTATTTGGGCAATGAAGAAAGGCGGACCATTCCCTATACGTGTAGGGAAGCTTTCACACAGTAATAACGTTGACATGCAGTATATAGGTGTTTCACATAGGAAATCCGCACCCTAATTCGGTTATAAATTTCTACTGTCATGAGTTTTGTTTATAAAGCAGTGATATTCGTGATAAAAACATTAAACATTTTGTATTTATTGCATATACACACACAGAAACAAACTTTGATAACACACAAAAAATGTTTACGTAAGTGTATCTGTTTTTAATTATGTACAGAGCCAGAAACAAAATTTGGATCACCTCAATTTTCCAAGTTCCAGTTACAACTTACTGAGCATGCTCAGTATTTACTGAGTCGGGGTAAGAAAGGCGGACCATTCCCTATACGTGTAGTTATCTCGCCGGAAGGAATACATATTTTGACTGAAATCGCAACGTAAAGTAGAACTAATTCTGTAAAAAGAATGAAATACTGGCAAAAATCTGTTGCTGACTGGATTATTTAACTACAAAAAATGAAATACTGGCATAAATCTGTTGCTGACTGGATTATTTAACTAAAAAATGAAATACTTGCGCAAATATGTTGCTGACAGAATTATTTAACTTAAAAAATGGAATACTGGCACAAATCTGTTGCTGACTAGATTATTTAACTAAAAAAATGAAATACTGGCACAAATCTGTTGCTGACTGGATTATTTAAATAAAAAAATGAAATACTGGCACAAATCTGTTGCTGACGGGATTATTTAACTAAAAAAATGAAATACTGGCACGAATCCGTTGCTGACTGAATTATTTAACTAAAAACGAAATACTGACACAAATCTGTTGCTGACTGGATTATTTAAATAAAAAATGAAATACTGGCACAAATCTGTTGTTGACTGGATTATTTAAATAAAAAAAATAAATACTGGCACAAATCTGTTGCTGACTGGATTATTAAATTAAAAAATGAAATACTGGCACAAATCTGTTGTTGACGGGATTATTTAAGTAGAAAAATTAGATACAGGCACAAGTATGTTGCTGACTTGATTATTTAACTAAAAAATGAAATACTGGCACAAATCTGTTGCTGACTGAATTATTTAACTTAAAAAATGAAATACTGGCACGAATCTGTTGCTGACTGGGGTTATTTAACTAAAAAAATGAAATACTGGCACAAATCTGTTACTGACTGGATTATTTAACTAAAAAATGAAATACTGGCACAAATCTGTTGCTGACTGGATTATTT
This sequence comes from Periplaneta americana, assembly GCA_025594305.2. NCBI lineage: Eukaryota > Metazoa > Arthropoda > Insecta > Blattodea > Blattidae > Periplaneta > Periplaneta americana. Next base: position 156,585,386 of record JAJSOF020000007.1, read on the forward strand.
AACTAAAAAAATTAAATACTGGCACGAATCCGTTGCTGACTGGATTATTTAACTAAAAATGAAATACTGGCACAAATCTGTTGCTGACTGGATTATTTAACTAAAAAAATGAAATACTGCCACGAATCCGTTGCTGACTGGATTATTTAACTAAAAAAATGAAATACTGGCACAAATCCGTTGCTGAACGGATTATTTAACTAAAATGAAATACTGTCGCAAAATCTGTTGCTGACTGGATTATTTAACTAAAAAATGAAATACTGGCAGGAATCTATTGCTGACTGAATTATTTAAATAAAAAATTAAATACTGGCACGAATGTGTTGCTGACTGGATTATTTAACTCAGAAAAAACAAAAACACGAGATCTGCATTCTGCTGCCATTTATATGCCTAAGCAAAATTCGTTTATTCCATAAAAATTAATTTCCTTGCTTTGCTTTACAATATTAAATCGACTATTTGTCTGTTATTAAAAATCGGTTAGCCTTTTATATTATTATTTATACCTTTTTTGTAATAGTATGAATGTCACATTACTTCTTGGATTAAATGTTTAATAAACAACCAGATTTATGTCAATGGTCAACAGGTCCATATAATAACTGTTTTCATTTTGGATAGGCCTACCATTTTACACAGAACTATACCAATTGATGTCAGTTTATTCTAGGCC